>JAXGGA010005409.1:0-78581 GCA_038373865.1 Uloborus plumipes
CTTAGGAGTCTAAAGTCTTCAATTGCTCGGAAAAGTTGTTTAAAAATCAATTTTGCAGCTTTGAAAAAAATAAAAATATTAGATATTTTGCCGAATCTCATTATAAGATAATCCCATAGATAAAAACAATTCTTACTTTTATTTATTTATTTATTTTTAATGTAAATAAGAATTTGCGGATCGGAAAAAAATACATTCTCTTAAAGTAATTTCAAATTGCATCATTATTATGACTTAACCACCAGAAGACCATATGCATTAGCATCACTACGGGGGAGGAGGGAGGAATTCGTCCAGGGGACACGCAAAATATTGTTGGAAGGGGGTGGTTATATAGGCGTCTTCGGCTAATTTTAATAAAAATATTTTTACAATTAATAATTGTATTTTAATTTAAACTTTTGTTTGCTGTTCTAAAAATTCTATGAAGTTCATATTTAGATACAACATTAAAAGTTTACGTTTTATTTTATTTTTTTTTGGGAGGGGGTAGGGGGGGCGTCACCGAAGTTTACCGCACCATGTGTACCGCTGCTCGTGCGAGGTACACCACTGCCTTATGTTGTAATGCAGAAAGATGAAGTTTGTGGTGTTTTCAAAAAAAAAAAAAAAAAAGAAAGAAAAAAGAAAAAAGTATATTTCTTAAATAATAACCTCTATTTTTTTATTGTAGCTATTGTGCAAAGATTAAGCACTCATTAACATGAAAAAAAAATATAACGTATAAATTATGTCTACTCAATAATGTATTAAATAAATTTCGACTTGGGAGATATTGTATATGTAAAGTATTACCCCGCATTTGCCGGCATGCCGGAAAAAAGGGACGTTGACCAGCATGCCGGAAAATTCAAGGTTTATTTTGCAACAAAACAAGTTACCCCCCCCCCCCCTTCCTTTACATGTTGATTTCTTACGAAGAAGTAAAGTATCAAAATAGCACTTATCTTTTGTCAAAAAATAGTAGTAATTCTAATAATAATATAATGATAATATTTTGTTTTTCTAAAACAAAATTTCACATTAAAAAAGTTCACCTTACTAAGTTGCAACGGGAATAGATTTGTCCTTTTTATTTGGGCAACTAAACAAAAAGTAGTAAAGGTAAAAATAAAATGAATATGCAGTATTTATAAGATTACAATTAAGTTATAAATATACGCTTTTTAAGTTACTGTGTTATTCATTCAGGGTTATAAGTAAACCATAAATAGAAGCATTTTAATTTATTTTCACTTCTTGAACTACATATAAATTAAAAGCATATATATTTTTGTGCATTTATAATTATCTCCCATTTATTTACAGTTGTTACATTAAAATGAATCGTTTTGTCTACAAATTGCAGAACAACGATGGGAGAACTTATTGATCGCACTATTTGGGAAGTTTGCAGTAGAATTGTTACTTCATTATCCAAAATGATTAAATAGCTAGCAATATCAATTTCAGAAAAAAAAAAGTGATTAAAATGTTTATAATAGTATTTTAGAGTATAATTATTACTTCCTTTTACGTAGTAAAGGAAGTATTGCAATCGTAAAAAAATTTTCACGCAAATTTCAGTCTAAATATCTATTTTGCTCACCCCCGAATGAATGTTGAGTAGTTTTTTCGACGCATCAGCACGCGCACCTATGAACATATCTATATATAAACAGCCGACATATCCATTTCGACCATCCCCGAGTTTCTTTATCACGAGTTTTCTCGTAACGGTCTGTATGTACGTATGTATGTCCAGTCCATGCATGTGTCTCGCATAATACAAAAACGATGGAACTGTAGAAAAATCTAATTTCTTTCAACTTTCCATATTTATACAAATTTTACGTGTTTCTAATTATTGTTTAAGTGCTGAAAGAGCTATGACTCAATTTAAGAATACTAGTTTTGACTAGCAATAAATTTGTCAAATTGATGAACATTTTATTTTTTAAACATTTTTTATCCATCAAACGCATTTCTTTATTTGATACATATTACTTTTTCACATAACGAGCGAGCTCTAAACAACACTACCGAAGCAATAAAATACACAGAATCATAAAAAGTTTCTCCTCCTCATTTTTATACAAGCTTCAAGTGATCCCAATTACCGCTGAAGTTCTAAAAAGCTATGATTCAACCCTGACAAATGAACTCTAATTTCTAAACGGAACTGTGGTTTTGACGCATGCTATGAATGCCCAAGAGGTTTGTAACGACACCCATCTGAGCGATTATATCTCAGTAATTCTCCGCAAAATGCTCTGCGTATTGCCCCTCTTGTTAACCCCGCGAAGTGGGATCCGCAGCTATTATTACGGCCTTTTCATTACTGGGTAGCTTACGGGGAAGTTCAGGAGTCGGAGAAGTTTAGATTCGGTAGCTTTTTAAGGCTGATATCGGGGTAAAGCTATAAGTTTTTCAAGATAGTTGAATTAATTTAGATGGTTGGAAAACTGACTTCACATTAAGTCAACAATTACTGCAATTTAAAAAAGAAAAAGAACAACAAATAATAGTAAATAAGTTAATTAGATTTAGACTTTGTTGATTTTTTTATATTGAACAAAAAACAATTTAAATTAGGTTATTATTTTAAAAAAATGTCAGTGAATACCTCTTGTTAACCCCGCGAAGTGGGCTCCGCAGTTACTATTACGGCCTGTTAATTACTGGGTAGCTTACGGGGAAGTTGAGGAGTCGGAGAGAGAAGTTTAGATTCGGTAGTTTTTTAAGTCTGATATCGAGGTAAAGTTGTAAATTTTTCGAGTCAGGAAAATAGTTGATTTAATTTAGATTGTTGGAAAACTGATTTTACATTGAGTCAACAGTTACTGCAATGAAAAAAAAAAAAAGAAAAAGAACAAAAAATAAGAGTAAATAAGTTGATTAGATTTAGAGTTTGTTGAATTTTTTATATTGAGCAAAAATCAGCTTAAATTAGGCTATTATTAAAAAAATATCAGTGAATCAAAATTCAAATTTATTTATTTATTTATTTAGTATTAGTTACACTTTGCCCCATAAAATTTTTTGTTGATATTTGTTCTTTCCTTTCCTTTTTTCTTTGGTTATTTTTTTTGTTATGTTATTTATTTTTTAATATTATCCTGCGACGAAGCTCAATTACCATCTAATTTTATATGTTAAGTGCCAGGTAGCTTCCGCTCTGTCATGTCTTTAGCGGCAGATTGCAAAAGTCATTTCTTGCAAAGCGTTTTTAATTTAGTTATTAGTATTCTAGCTGAAGTAAAGAAGGCGAATTCATTCGAAGGCGAGAAAATCGATCCGTTTCCATTCATAGAAAGCAATTAAATGATGTTCATTCGCGAGAGCTTAATTTGTTATGTGTTTTAGTACATTATTCATCTCCTAAAGCTAACCCGTTAATGTATTTATTCGCGAATAAGCATTTATATTTTTATTTCTGACAAAATGAAGTTTTTTTTTTCTTTTTAAATAAGAAAGAAAGGGACAAAACTTGACCCCCTCCCCCTTTTTTTTTGCACGCTTCATTTACTTTTACATTGGTATGTGTCTAAATGTTTTTCATATTTCAAATCAACCTTAATATTAAAATTTCTCAATCACAACCACGGTTTTTATAACCACTTTACGTCTAAAGTAAAAGCTTTTGGCGTGACTTGTTAATAAGATTTATGTCTCAAGCCTGTCAAGGCGAGAGAAAATGATTTATGCGTCAAAATTCGTGTTTCAGTCAGCCTTTTTTTTTTTTTTTTATTGCTGATCATTATTTTATTTACTCTTCCTTTTAATAGCATGATGTGGTTTCTTGGTAAGGAAGTAAAAAAGGGAGGGAGACGGGAATGTTTCTGGTGATCAAAAAATTTCTTCCATTTCACAAAAGGACTGCAGTTCCGTGTTTTTCGGATAACTGGGACTCTTCCGTACTGGCACACGTAAGCATATATAAATCAGGTGTAAATTCGTCAATTTTTCAATACCGGAATCCCAGAGATTAATAATTGAATCCTGAGTTATGAGGAATTCTAAGTGAAAGGGGAATTTATTTTCCGGGAGAAGCGGTACCGAAAAGTTATAATTTTGTTACTGACTCTACAACTGCATGATCTGGATCCGTAATTACCTTGCTGTTTATCACTACACTGTAAAAAATAGATGTTGTTTTTACAGTATAATACAGCTAATTTTATAGTAAAAAACAAAAAATTGCTAATTTTACAGTAATAAACTGCAAAGTTGCTAGTTTTACACTAATAAACTGTAACATTGCTGCTTTACAGTAATAAACTGTAAAATTGCTGATTTAACAGTTTATTACTGTACATTTTACAGTTTTAAATTGGAACCTCCGTTGCCAGTATTATACTATTGTTTTTACAGTATAATACAGCTAATTTTGGTGTAATAAACTGTAAAATTGCTGCTTTACAGTAATAAGCTGTAAAATTGCTAACTTTACAGTTTATTATTGTGCATTTTACAGTTTTAAACTGGAACCTCTGCTTCCAGTATTATACTGTAAAAACAACACTTTATTTTTTGCTGTGTACACTTGTGATACGCGCACACATCGAATGGCAGTTTTGTTTTGATTTGTACTAGCTCACACCAATTCAGCGTATTTCAAATAAGAATATGCAATCATTATTTTACTTAAGCTACAGTAAAAGCGAAGAGATAAAGGGAGGGGGGAGGGGTAGTGTCAGCACTTTTGGCCTCCCAATCCTAACAGTTTTACACATCTCCCCTTCTCTCCAGAGAGATATGCTCTGTTTGTGCCACTAATTCATTTCTTAATTTTTCTTTTCTGAGCTTAGTTTTGAATCAGTTGTCATAAATCTTGAAATCGATACCTGAATCGCAGCCGTAGTTCCCTCTATGCTGCGCACGCAATCACGCAGTAGTTCAAGACTGCGCTTCAGCGGTAGCGCATACAGAAATCGACAGCAACAAAGCTATTACGGAAATATAAAAAAGCATATAGTTTTACATTTTGGTGTAAAAGAAAATGCTTCATAAACATACATCGTTTATCAGAAAAGAAGAAATAGCTCCCACTACAATGCATCAGTACTCATTTAGAGAGTGTGTTAACCCTTTAGGCCCTGATTTAATTTGTAAACGATTTTATATACATATATTTTTTTTCTTAGTTGAAATAACATGCGTACAGAGAATAAAAATTTTGACAATCATTACGGCGTAGGCCCTAGAGCCGATACTAGTAGCTAAGAAATATGTTTCCGATTGCTGACATCAACTGTCGATCTCTCAGCAAAGTACAAGAAATGGTACTTTCAAGTAACAGAACTTAAAGGGCCCTACAAAAAAGTGACTAAATTTTACACTATACAATTGTGCAAAATAGCTACTCATTAAAATTACTTTTCACATTGATGCATTAAAAAAATATGCGATATTTATTCGTTACTATAAACGAAATTGCAACAACAAATGTCATTCCGAATAAATTTGATAAGTATCTAAATGTGGCATCTCTTCTTTCACCGTGCACTAGTTTTGTCTGAAGCATTCAAAAAATTTTATTTAATATATGGGTTTAAAAAGTTTTTTTATTATTAGTTTTTTATTTTTGTTTATTTATTTATGTTTTTTGAATATCCATTTCAGGAGGGTTTCTGATTTAAACAGAATCAAAATAGTCTCTTTTAGAGAAAATTCAGGAGTTTCGAATAAAATAAAAATAAGTATTATTTGAAATAATATTTCGAAAGTAGAAAAGTACCAGAACGTCGTGCCGGTGCGTTTCAGCCCCATTACAGCCCTGGTGAACACATTGCTGAAAAAACATCCATAAGCTCGCGTGTTTTTGCTGTATTGAAAAACAAATCCCATTAAACTCCAAAACACGTTCGAGAAATTTGCATTGCTATTTGTGTTTTAAACCCTGTTTTTATTTGATGTTTTTCACAAAAGCAAAACTTTTACTTCTGAGATAATAAGTAGTGTCACTTATTACTAGTCATCCCCGAGTGCGGCAAAACTAAAAGCAATTTACGAGAAACTGGTTCTGCTTTCTCTAAATGTTTTAACAGTGTATGTTTTAATTAATAACGTGTTTAAAAACTAAAACACTGCAACAGCGAAGAAGCAATCATAGAAACTTTTTAAATAATGATCACGGAAAACAGGTTTTGCTTTATCTTGTACGTGAAAAGCAATGCTTGAATTTGACGGCAGACATATTTATAGACGTACAGCCTTAGCAACAAGTTCTCACAACGATTGAAAAAAAAGTTCGGCAACTTTTTATACTGCACCTTAAAGCATTGTAAATTCTTTTTTCCTTAATGCGAAGATAGACCGTAACATTTAGCAGGAAAACCATGAATGTCACAACTCGAGCAACGCGTAGGTTGATACCAGTTCATCAAAATCTTATAGCTCTCAACAATGTCCTATCAGCCTGTAAAATTCGAAACCATCCACGCGATGTTAATCTTCTGTTTTAGAAAAAAAAATTAAAAAAAAAAGGGTTAGGACGGTGACAGGTCATGTTACTAGATTTCTTTCCCCCTTTTGCCGTTACAGAAAGACGAAAGAAAGCGAAAGTAAACATACACCCACGCCTGTTTCGTGACGGAAAGCAGGCATGGCATCCCTTTTGATATTACTCTCTATAAGTGAGTGCGAAACGTAGCTGCTGATTTTACGTGGGAATCAGTTTCATGAGCCACTTGTTAAGGTAATTATGCAAGAAGATTTTAAGACTTGGCTTTTGATATATTTTCCGAACAGTAGAGTGATGAATGTTCTCCATCAAGGTACACTTTTTTCCGATTCTCTTTCTTGCTATTTGTTTAGTTATTCATTTATTTGACTATTATTTCCTTTACTTATTTACTGATTAAAGGTTTTCTTCAAGCAGCACCCCCCCCCCCGTTTATTTTTTTTTCTTTTTTATTCTATTAATTAGTTTATCTACAATTTATTTATTTATTTATCCGTGTTTTATTTTTCTTTTATTTGTCTTCCGTTTGATTATTTATTTATTCTTCATTTTTGAATTTTCACTTAAAATACTTTTTATGACTCAATTAGTTCACACTACGCTCAATCAGACAAACTTAGATAGCTTAAACTAGATGGATGAAAGACGAAATTCGAACTAGCAAAATCCGAGTTGAATATGGTTCTTTAAGCATTTAGAGGGAAATTTTCATTATACAAGTAAATGCAAAAAAAAAAAAAAAAAAAATAGAGAAAAAGAAAAAAAAATTGTGCAAAACTTTTTTTTTTTTTACATCACAGTTTATTTTTATAAAGCCAAGAATATGTTTTCTTTTCATTACTTCTCAATATGCAACCCAAAATCTCAGTACAGTAAGAAATCACTTACATTGTTATGAGTGCCAAAGAATTGCAAAAAAAAAAAAAAATTCTTTTTGGGAGTTCTAGAAAAATATGTTTCTTATTTATCTACTTTAATAAGGTAATGTAATTACTTTAATTAATAAACACGTTACAAGTTAACACCATCTTCAGTTATTTTTTTAATTGCTTTTTAAATGAAAATCAGAGATTTGTGTAACTGAAATAAATAATTACCTTTGTACTAAAAAGTGAAAATGCAATTAACGACGTTGTTTCAATTTAATTTGTATATTTATTTTTTGCAAATTTGTGCGTGGGTTTTTTTTACGCTTTAGATTATACTTATAATTTTGTTAGAACCTCTGATTGGCATGAATATTGATTAGGAAACACCTTCTCTTGATATGACAACAAGAATAAGTTTATCAACAATATCATTTGCAGAAAGTGCAGTTCAGTGTTTTAAAATAACAAGCGAAATTTCTACTTCCATGCTCGTCGTTGCTCCTTGCGAAGAACACTTCAATTAATCGATAAATAAAAAAATACATTAATAACTCAACAAACAAACAATAATAATAATATATTATTTTTAATATTATAGTAACACAAATAATGATGATTGTTATAATTAATATTGTAAATGCATGTTTATATGAAGAATTTAAGGACCCTGCTATCTTCTGTTAAAGTTATCAATAAATCCCATGAAAAGATGTTGACGGGGATTTGAAATAAAACAGTTTTTATAATTTCATTTTTAAGTTTTCTCCAAAAACAGACGAACACATTAAGGAGTTAAAAACTGCCGAAAATTCATTCATTGTACATGAACGTGTCGTAGCTTGTGAAAGAACTAGCTTCCTCTTTCCATGTCTTCAAGTGAAGAAAATATATAAACTATGATTCACAGAGTGAAATGATTATGGCCAAAATTCTGGAGAAACGCGTGAACGTACTAAATTAACTTTAAAGGCAATTCTTCCAAAATCTAATGCTAAAGACATGATTTCCTAGCTCTATCCAAAAATCTTTTCAAGAGGCGTATTTTCTTGAGTTTTAAAGTTAGACGAAGCAGATATGATTGATATCCGCTCTAAAACACGGCAGTGGCTTAAATCTCAACTGAAACATATCTTATAATTTCTTTTCAAATTCTCTCAACTATTGTGCTCAGACTTCATAAAAATGAACATACGTTTAAGGTCTTTCAACTAGAATCACGTTTTCATCATTTTCAACTGGTTGTCAGTACTGCATAACAACTTTTGAAGACTAAAAATCGAAGTCCATAATTTAAGCTAAGGGCTAAATAAATTGAAAGTACGTTAGCGACACTTTACATTTCGTTTTGAAGCATTTTATTATCTCTCTCTCCAGCTAGGTGCTGACATTTAATAAATTAAAATGTAAAAAGCTTCCCGAAAGAAAGGTCATCGGAGCTGAACTAATTTTAATAATTTACCACTAAGTTTTTTCCCGCTCTTTTTGCAAAAATTTAAAATATATTTAATCAATCAATATATTTAATCAATTAATTTCTTGTTAAAGTAAGGCAATAGAAGATACTATAACTATCCTCATATTCTACAACGTTTTATTATCCGTAAAAATGTTAAGAAGGAATTTGTAAGGTATTCGTAATTAAAATTTTCATTTCAGTTATGAATTTATTTATTTATTTTTTCTCACTGAAAATTCGCCGTCTTCTTAACACTTCTTAAATTGGGAACTTTATCAACAATTTAATGCTGTTCTTGAAAACAAAAGTAATTCAACCTCGTGTTGTTTTTTAATATTTTACCTTTTCTTTTGAACATGTAAAGTTTGTTAGTATTTCATTGCTTTCGTTTACATGTTCGAATTTCATTACATGATGGAACATTGCTCTTTCATTGTTTTTCTCCACTCGTCAGCTTTACTGTTTTCTTTTTTTTTTCTTTTCCCAGAATTCTACAAATTATTTAGGATTTTACATGTGTTTAATTGCTTAAACGCAGTAATATGATGATATTTAAGCATGAAAACTTACTTGTACCCCCTCCCTCCCTCTCTCTCTAGTTATCTAAGCCTAGAAACATCAGAAGGATTTCTTATTGTTGCTCTGAGACAACGATGTGTCACAGCTAATTTAAAAGAACGAAAAAAAGATACGGTTTGTGTGTCACGTTCATTCTTAAAAAGATATTATGAATAATTGTAAATCGTACTCTCGGAAACCATCTGCACCATTTAAAACTGAGTAACAGCGTTTGAGTAAGGAACAATTATTTGGTAAATAATTGATGTGTTTGTCGGGGGGGCGATCACCCGTTAAATACGTAAGGCAAGAAAAGGCTGAATATTTCTATTTTTATAAACCTTCAGTCACACATCCGGGAACATTATTGACGGTAGGATGACAGACTTTTAAAAAAATGGATGACGTGTATGAATAGATGAGGCAAAAATAGAAGTAGACAATTCAGCGGCACTAAGTGCAAAAATCCCTGCTTGTGAGGGAGGAAACTGTTATCCCCAAAGCAATGCAATCTCGAATGCTGTGCGAACGAGACACTTTCTATAAAAGAATAAAAGAATCAGTCACTGCTGCGTGAGATTCAGCGATCAGGAGGCTGCCGGTATAACGCAATTGTCTCCAGCTACCCCTATTCACCATTCCCGGACGAAACTTCCAATTCTCCAAGCGATGTCTCCAGAGGAACGTGTTCTGCATGACATTCCAAGCAGGACAAGGGATGCCTTGTTACGTGTGCGTTACTCTAGCAAGGGGGGGGGGGGTGCGACGCGTCTTGGCTATACGTGACCAGCTTCTGGATGAGGACTTAAATGTATAATTAAAACGTCTCTTTCCCTAATGACGTCAGAACAGTTACGGCTGCAGTGTCCAGTTGGGAATCGGAAAGAGACATCTTCGGGTGGAGTTGAGACGGTTTTGAAAATTTGAAACAGGGAATGGCATCGCACGTTTTAGATATGTTGTTGGTTATTTATGTTTTTTTTTTTTTTTAGTTGTAAAAAAGCTAATGACTGGGCTGAGATATTTTTAAAAGATAATTGTGCAGAGAGATACTTATTATTCCTAATGGCTAATTAAACTTAGCGAAAAGTTTAGACAACAACAGTATAATTTTAGAGACAACAATGGCAAATTTTCAAACTCACATACTCTGTTAAATATGGAAAATGGTTAAAACGTGCACGAACTAAATTAGCGAAATTGTGACTCGTTTACATCGTAATAGTAATAATCTAACGTAATAATAATAGTTTAAAAAATGCTATAACTATACATTTTCTTCTACATCCGTATAAACGCTTTCTAACCACTATTAGTGTAGTGGTCTTTTATTTATTTTCGACATTTCACTAAAAAATTATATATCCATACTTTATTTCTTTTTCTTCTTTTTATTCGTAGGCTCAAAGAATTGTATACTTTCCAAAGTTTAGTACGTTTTTAAAAATATCTTTATGCGTTATTTTTTTTTTCAAATAAATCAGTCTTTTTAATTTATTTTTAATCACTGGTGCAATTATTCTCGTTTCAATAAGGTAATTACATCATTGTTTAAAAATCAAAATTTGTTAAATTTGAAAAAAAAAAAAAAAAATCTATGCTTTACTTTCTGATCATCATTCAAGTAATGTCCTCAGCAAACTTTATGACAGTTTAAATGAAGTTGTGATGATGATTGAAAACAATTATGTGCCCACAATTTTTGGTAGAAGGATTATAATAAAAATAGAAACAAAAGAATAAACACTTAAAGTTAATCTCTTCTGTCACTGTTTTTAGAAAAGCAGGGACAAAGTAGGCAAGAAATAATATTTTTTTTTTTTTTATTTAAGAAGAAAGGAAATGTAAGTACAATCGAAAATCCTGCCCTAAACTAACTGATAAAAATAGTTTGCTTTAAAAGTACGAGAGCCGTAAGTTGAAGCAAGTTTAAATTATTTAGTCTTGTAAAGTACTTTTATTAATATTTGCTTCAGTATTATGATTTATTACTGTCCTCCCCCAGTAATAAATCATAATCGGGGGACAAAAGAAAGAACATCTGTATAAAGAAGGTCCAAGAGAAAGATCTCATGGGTCCTATCACAGGGACCAAAGGTTCATAGGCACATGGGTTCGCTATACCAGTTAGCACGGTTTGTGAAAGCGTTACTTAGAAACAGAAAAAATACGACTGTAATCATTAAATTGCACTTCAGCCATTTAACTAATCCAGATTTATTCTATTTATTTATTTTTTAGTTCTGTTTGTTTCGTATTGTCATCTTTTCACAGCTCTGTGTTTTGTAAGTCCCTTCCTTGTCTTGCTGTTTTTGTATTGTACCCTGTTATGTGTCTTGAAAGAATTTGAACACCGACTCCGACTGCCGGCTTACGAAAAGACCCTGGCAGTCATTCTACGGCAGTCGGTAGGTGCACTCAGGTACACTTAAATAATCCAAAAAGTTTAGGTTAAATGTGTTCTTGTGCATTTCTAAGCTTTGCATTTCTGATAAACAATACATGCAGTGAAAAATTGTTTTAAGCTTTAGATAATGCGAATGCATTCCAAACTAAGTTTTCTAAAACTTTTGTACAGTAAAAGATCAGATATCGTTTTTCAAAAAACAGGCAACGGTTATAAAATATCCACCTTAAATCGATCGATAGGGCGTGTGCAGTTCAGGTTGAAAAGTGACTGCAGTAAGCGAAATTTATGGAGTATTGAATGAAGGTCTCAGAATTTTATATAAAAGAGAATATCAAATAACCAGCAGAAAGCCACTTCTTGATCTTTCCAACGTAGCAACCTTTTGCCCGAAAGAGACGTCAAAAGGACAAAAAGCGAACAAGAATTCTTTGCAATAAAGAACTCCGATAAGCGGGATCGTACAAAGCGAGTAAAGACCACAAAACCCTCACTGAATTTGTCAGAACAATGTCCCGAACATGCTGCTTATCTTTAAATGTCCTCTTTCATGATTCTAAACAGGGGAGAAGTTATTAAAAAAAAAGCTCTCGTAAAATTAATCGACCGTGGTGTAGTAACAGAACCACTTTACAACATCATAGCGATATCCAGTGGGTAAGTGTGGGAGCAAATCGTTCTTGGAGATGCTTATCAGGAGAAGGGGACAAGCCAAACCCTCAAGATCAGCGATCTCCGAGTCCACCGGTGCAGGTTCGGTTTCCGAACTCGAGTCCTGAATCTAATTAATCATAAGGGTTATCTCACGGCTCGGATCTGACCCCTGTCAGAAGTTGGTATCAAGCCTGAAGAAGACGAATGGAGTGACGTCAGCGGGTGGCGCGTGCTACAGAGGCGCCATTGTGTGGTTTCTGTTGACCCCCTTTGACCCGTGAGTATCCAATGTACTCCCCCCCTTCGAACTTTGCATGCCTCCCCCCCCCCCGGGACTTCTTAAAGCCTACGCGGGTCTATATTAAATCCGCGAAAATCTCGGAGGTGATAGTTGGCTTGTACAAGTGACAGGGAGGCTTTGGCTAAAAAATAAGTTTTTATTTCCAACTCCGCTTCAGTGACATGTAATAATAGCGATGTTTCAAAGAGGAAAAAAATATTTTATCATTTCGAGGGAGTTTTTTTTTTTTTTTTTCAAACATAGCATCTTTGGGGGCATGCTGTTTATCCTCGCTTCACAATAATGTGGCACTATAGGCAAATTATTGTGCAATGAGTTACCGCCCGTAAGCCAGGGCTGAGGCAGAACTGTAGCAAATGCACCCACAGCTCGATCATATAGCATCCTAAGACTGCAGTTTCGCCCTTATTATGGGCTCCTCAGTTAGGAATAGCCAATGATCGAGCCGGAGGCAAAAATCCTCTTATTGTAGCTAAGATAGCCAACAAACTGGTAGATAAAATGAATTTATCTTACCAGTGAGAGTCCGCAAACTATGGTGCGGCTCAACTCGAAATTTGAAGGCTAAAGCTGGGTATTGTGCAATGAGTTACCGCCCGTAAGCCAGGGACTTACGGGCGGTAACTCATTGCACAATACCCAGCTTTAGCCTTCAAATTTCGAGTTGAGCCGCACCATAGTTTGCGGACGCTCGCTGGTAAGATAAATTCATTTTATCTACCAGTTTGTTGGCTATCTTAGCTACAATAAGAGGATTTTTGCCTCCGGCTCGATCATTGGCTATTCCTAACTGAGGAGCCCATAATAAGGGCGAAACTGCAGTCTTAGGATGCTATATGATCGAGCTGTGGGTGCATTTGCTACAGTTCTGCCTCAGCCCTGGCTTACGGGCGGTAACTCATTGCACAATACCCAGCTTTAGCCTTCAAATTTCGAGTTGAGCCGCACCATAGTTTGCGGACGCTCGCTGGTAAGATAAATTCATTTTATCTACCAGTTTGTTGGCTATCTTAGCTACAATAAGAGGATTTTTGCCTCCGGCTCGATCATTGGCTATTCCTAACTGAGGAGCCCATAATAAGGGCGAAACTGCAGTCTTAGGATGCTATATGATCGAGCTGTGGGTGCATTTGCTATAGGCAAATTAGTTTACCTAGCCAATATTCCGAACCACAAAAATCTTGTGAGTGGTAGAATAAAAACTTAAATGTATAAATGACAGCGAATAATTAAAACGTTCAAAACTTGATTTGGAAGAAAAGATGGCTTATTAAGTGTGTGTGTGTGTGTGTGTGTGTGTGTGTGTATATATATATATATATATATATGGATGTATGTTTGTATGTTTGTTCGGCGGGGTTTTGAAATTTTTAAAAAATCCAAAAAGCACAAAATTCAAATTTTCTGTCTCAAAACGACCATTTTCTTTCAATTTTGAATAGAAAAAAGCATTAGCGATAAGCCTTTAAGCATACAAATTGATAAAATTTAACACATTTAAATATGAGTATTTCCCAACAAAGATTACGATTAACAATGAATTATCAATTTAATGCTCACCTATTTCATTCTAGCATGAAATAAAATTGAAAACAAGTATAATTCATATTCTAATTACCTTGGCACGAATATTGTATGATGCAGAAAAATTAGAGGTTCCAACATATATTTAATTCTAATTTTTGCGAGCATTTTTAATAAGCACCCGGGCAACGCCGGGTGATAAGCTAGCTAGTATGTGTATATATATATATATATATATATATATATATATATATATATATATACATTTCTCTGACTTTTAGAAAATGTTCAAATTAACATTTTTTTCCCTTATGATGTCTCACACCTTTTTACATTATTATTTTTACTATAAATTTTGCATTAATTTGTTAATAACTAAGTTCTCAAGAGTGTCCAAAACGGGTCAAACCTTCCTCAGGTAGGGAAGTTTGACTTACAGAGAATAAAAGTTCAAAAAATGATACTAAAATAGTAACATATCTTATGAAATGCCATTACAAGGTACCTGCAATAATGATGCCTTAAGGGATACCATAAATTGTTGACTTAATTTGAATCAGTAGAGAGTATGATTGCTAGAAATGATTTAATCAAATTCAATTTTCAATGCTGTCTGAGTCTCTATTGATCGTTGAGTAAGGGAACTTCATGACTTCTGTTTTAGACACTGTTACAGTATCCTCTTTTACAGGACAAATAAAACTGAAGCTACATGAAATAGATCTAGGAATATTTTATAAATAATTCATGTTTTTTCACTATTATTTTCAGCATACTAATAATTCAATTTAATTTTGTTTATGTTAACGGCGAATTGTAAAGAAGAGATAAACTTGTAACAAGAAAAAAATAATTTTTTCTCCTGAAAAAGCCATCACATACGATTGCTCCTTCAAAATTGCTAAAAAATAGAATTAATTTTCGATTCTATTTTATACCTTGCTACCAAGCGATGCTCATCAGAAAAATGTTTAAATGAAAAAGAGCGGGTGATTCAAACCTCCCAAGTTTCCCCTATGTGTACACATAATGGCGGGGGAGGGGGGGGGGAGAGCACCGCAGACACAAAACCATTGGAAAATAATCCAATACATTGAATGCTCATTTTTTAGTTCTTTTTAGTTCATAGTATTTAGCTTTCTTTCTTTCTCTCTCTTTTTTCTCTCTTTCTTTTTATTTATTTATTTATTTATTTTTTTTTTTTTTTTGAACCTATGATTAACTTAAAAACCAATCTAAGATTGCGAAGGCGAAAAACGAAGAGGTAATTAGGAAAATACCCCAAGTTGTATCGTTCTTTTAAAGGGACATGTTTGATATTTTTATCAAAAGTTGTTAGACTCCCTTTTTACAACTCAAAACGAAATCTAATTATTTGTTATTTAAGCCTCCTTGTGACAAGAGAAGACCAACTTTGGGCCTATTATTGAGTTTATTTCTAGCGCTTGAAGTTCTGTCACGCTGTATGTGACATTGACAAGTGTATACATATGCGATAAAATTGAAAATAAAAATTAGTAAATGAATTTAGTTTTTAAGTCCTTCAAAAATAAACTCATTATTATTCAAGATATTTGTTCCCTAGATCAGCAGTAAACATTAAAACACGTTATGTCAACAAAATTTCAGTACTTCTTCTGAAAGCTTATAAAGTTGGCAAGTGTACAATATTAATGCTATTAAAATTCTACTTTCATACTCATAAACGCTTCGCAGTTAAACATTATTTTCTGGAAAAAAACTATTTCTTTCTCATTTTTCAAAATAAATACACGACAAAACGCTTTATGTTTGACGAATAGAAACAGGAAAAAGTTGTCTATTTCTGTACCAATGTTAATTTAGTTCATACTTCCGTGTACTTTGCACAAAAAAAAAAAAAAAAAAAAAAAAAAAAAAATCACAAGCTATGTGATAGTTAATATTCTATTATCGATTGCTGTGATACAGTTGACACATCATACACATCAAAGGCTTGAGATTCGGTTCTGATCCCTCTGTTTTTGGATAATCATCAGGGTATACAATGATTATTTCAATTTTGTAACGAAGAAAAACTAGACAGGCATCACACTTTAAACGCAATTAATTGAAAAAGCAATCTTTGATTGCTTGAAAGAAGAAGATACAGATAAACTAAATTCATTATATAATTTCGTTGATTTATGTTGCTTCATTTATATTTGCTGTGTTATAATCAATGTACGAATAGCTTGATATAGATGAGTGAATTGTGTTTGTAATTCTTATTTTTTTAAAAAATCAACTGTATTGTGGTAGGCTCTTTCATTAAAATACTTGTGTAATTTTCTAGGGGAAAGATATTTTGAAATCTTTGAAAAAATGCAAACATCAAAACACAGTAAGTAGAAATTATTAGTGTTCTTTCCTTTCAAGCCCGAGAGTTTCACATTCGTGCATTCGTAGGTCTTTGAAAATATCTGACGTAAAAACTGTATGAAAATATCCGAATTTTTAATTTCTTAATTATTGAAAATACTGTTCATATTTCAAAAAACATATTTTCACATCTTTAATACTTTGCATGGATTTTATTGAATGGATATAATGAAAGATTAAGGTCAATATTGATCTTTACAAAACTGCAAATTAGATTAGAACTGACATAAATTATTTTATCCTAAGTTTTGTTTCAGTTGTATATATTAAATGCATAAACTCTATAAGAGATTTCAGAATGAATACTATTTAATTCTTTACTTTTTAATTAATGCATGCAAAAAAAAAAAAAAAACAATAAAATAATGTATACTGTATAATGTAAAAACGTATCAGGAGAGAATCGGCTAGTATAGCTAAAAACACATTGTGAAAATAATTACGGAACGTTTCGGAATATATGGGGCGGCAATGCGATGCATGAAAATTTAAGAAACTGAGTATTTTAAGAACTTTTTCTTGCCCACGCAATTTCTTAACTTCGAAAATGAATGGAGATTTTCACAACTGATCGGAAACATGCTATTAACGTGAACTGCTTGGGTTTTCAGAAACATTTCAGCTAAGTCAAAAAAGTTTCTGAAATTCCTTACAGTATTTATTTTGAATCATTAAAATGATTTATTACTGGTTTAATGCATACAAGCCTTGAAAGAGAACAAGATGCGCCTTTAATTTTATATAGTAATCATACATTCATTTCATTTTAATAGTGGTTGATACGTTATATATAAATTGACAAAACGATGTTATAGAACTCTTGATTTGTGGCAAATCACACTGTAAAAAGAAGGGAAAAAACTGCTCGTTTACTAGAATATCTTCAGGAAACTGGGATTCCGAATAAACCTAATAATAATACAGCTCCCCTTCTTCAGAAGCGTTACTGAAAAAGTTACATTGTTACTAGAAAAGTTTATAGAATTAAAGTTTCCTTGAGATTACCTAGTAAGCGAACAGTGTGTGAGCGTGATTTTTTTTTTTTGGGGGGGGGGGGCAATGATAAGCTATGTTTTATTTTTAGACGTCAAACATCGTGTTGTCCCTCTTTCAAATCAGTCTACCAATGGCAGTCTACCAACGCGTCTCGCGTTCACCAGTCTCTGTTCTTCCAATATACAGGATTGCATGGCGCGGGTTTTTTTTTTTTTTTTTTTTTAACCCCTTAACGCTCGCATAATTTTGAAGAAAATGGTCATAAAAGTGCCTATTTTTTTATTCAAGAAAATTACATAAAACTCGAAAATATAACTCTAATAATATTTTTCTCTAAAAACGTTGCAAATAGACTAGGGCAGTCATCTGGTGTACATATTGAGAAATAAAACATGATTCCGGGCATAAGAAATAGATTTTTTTATTATTTTTCGCGCATTATTTTTGAACACTTCAGCCCGGAAATATCACGGGCGCGAGAAATAGAGGACGAAACTTCACCCCGTCATTTTCACGGGCGCGAGAAGGAAGGGATTAATAATGGTGTAGTAATTATATTTTAAACGATAGATACGTTTAAAAATTCTTCTCAAAAACAGTTAACCCACATTTTGCAGTTCGCAAGTGTTTGTTGAAATGACAAGTGATAAATATACGTTAAGAAACCGAAATGAGTGTCGTCTCTTAACTTATATTTGACTGCAATGTGCCCGAAAATGCAGTATAATGTAGTTTGAAGTTTCTGACCGTATGAATGAGGTCAAAAAGAGCTTTTAAATGTTAAATCTCTTTCATTCTGGCTCAACGAGATGAAATTATTTTTGAAGAAACACCGACTCCTAGTGAAATATACATATTGAAACAAATCAATTATAAGAACTCGCATAAAATACTAGTGAATCGGATGAATTTCACGAGAAACATTCAGCATTTTTGCAAAATTGAACAAAAAAAAATTGTAACATAAAAGTCTTCCCCTCGTATTTAAGCAATTCAACAGCGTCGTCGAGCAGTGCTTCCCTCGAAGTTTAAAATACAACTTATTTCCATTTGCAATATTTTAAAAAATCGTTTTATTCATTTATATGAGCCATTTAATTTTGCACTTAATCGTAGAAATATTTTTTATAATGTCATCTTGATGATGAGTGACAAAACGAGCTACATACATACATAATCACTCATGACCACACAAAGTAAGCCAACACAAAGTTTATTTTTCGGCAAACTTATAAAACAATACTGCTAACAATTTTTAAGAGCTCCTTACTCCGAAATTTACTGACCTATCTCGGTAAAAACATAATAAAGCATTTTGTTAATACATAAAATCTAATGAAAGTTTTCGTGTTACAGTTTCGAAGTTCTTCGAAGTTATTCCTTCACTCAGAAAAATAATTTATTAATGCTTCGATACTTTCATTTTTAATCAAATTTCTTACTGAACAAAAAAATATTCGTTTTATTGAATTTTGAAATTGCTAATGCAGCCTTCACTTAAGCAACTTTATAGTTATGAATAGCATTTAATAACTATCGATATTACATTCAGGTGCTATTGGCGGGGTGGGGGGGGGGGACTAACACTGAAAGAATGAGATAAATATTTACTCAGAAAATTTAAATTCGCAATGCCTCCATTTTAACTTTTTACTAGAGTTTTTAAAAGTTCTTCAGAGAAGATTTTGTTTTGTTCTTAAAAAGGTTAAAAAAAAAAAAAAAAAAGTTTTTAAGCTTCGCGCATTAAATCATATTAAGCGCCGACTGTTTAAACCAATATAAAAATATTTTAATAAACAGCAACAAACCTATGCCTATAAATAATGAACCGCTGTCTTTGAAATGTCGGCACAGTTACATCTATCAAAAGCGAGACTAAAAAAAAAGCCTAAATAATGAACCGCAAAAGCAGAGAGAGAGAGAGAAAAAAAACGAAGAAAGCAAACGTTTTTGTAAAATAAAACCCCGCCAGCCACTTCCCTATGCCATCCGTATACCGTATTTCATCGGTGTGTTTCGGTCACCTGGGCCTGTCGAGGCCTATTCATCAGACCCAGAGAACGACCTAAGAACTGGTTTGACATCAATTACTGCCAGGCCGTGCTCGTATTGTCAGCTCAACTGACAATTCCGGGGAAAACGTTCAAAGCTATCATTTGCTCGCCGTAATTGGCAGCATATCCGAAACTAAAAAATTGCGGAGTTTAATTTCGTTTTTTTTTTAACAAAACTTTTCTCTCTACTTTAATATTTGAGCTTCAAGATCTCCCCCCCACACCGCTTTTCTTTCTTGCGTTAATTAATTTTAACTAAATGCTAATATGGTACGATCATAAGTAATATATCCTGTAGGGAAAACCAAGTAAAATTAAGTTAACAAGTTTTTTCGAATGCGAGCATTGGCAGAGTAAGCGAAACTGTTGAAGAAAATATTTCTACATCAATCTCTCATTAATCAGTCAAAAATTATACATTTCCAGAAGTAGCTCTCTTCAAAATTCAAGGGCTTTGATTTACATAATTTAACCTCATTTAACAATGACAACACACATACTATACAGTCGAACCTCCATATATCGAACTTCCACTTATCGAAATTTTCTATATATCGAGCATTTAGCAAATCTCAATGTTCATAACATAGGAAAACTTTTTCCGTATATCGAAAAATATCTCCATAGATCGAAATCATTTTTTAGACAAAGTGGGTCATTTTATTCGATTTCAGAACGTTTACTTCACAAAGGTTAAAATCAGGAGTAAAAGGAAGCTCAGGGGTTGTCACTACGAACCGCACAGTCAGTTAAGGTGTTAAAGAGTGGACAAATAAATAGGGGGATTTTAGAACGAAGCAATCAAGTCGTTTTCGATTTTATGTTGCGACGTTTTTTTTTTTTTCATAAATTAATTTAAAAAAAAAAAAATGGAGAAAATAATTCGCGTGTTGTATAGAAATGGAGATACCGTTTATTGAAAACGTGAACAAACTCCGTCAAAATATGCTTGTACTAATTTAATCTTCAAAGTGTTTTTTCTTTTTTATAAGTAACATGTGTTCAAATTTCAGAAAAATATTCAATGCTCAAAAATAATTATATTCAATTTTACATAGCTCAAAACGTTTTGGGAGTTGATTATCTGGATGAGTCGTTGCAACTATGACCTTTACTTAATCACCGTGCCTTCTTTTGAACTGTGTATACGATTTTATACGCATTAAAATCTTATACAGAAACTAATGTAAAATAACTTTCTGTTCTTCCTTTTTCAAAATAAAGTTTTAGAAAAGAAAAACTCGAGCCCTCTCTTGTTGTACAGGTATGCATGATGACAAATAAATAACTAAAAAGAAATAATTAAAAATAATTCTCGATAAATCTTCTACTCGAAGCTAGCGAAACGAAACTACTGTCCGTCCTTGAAAACCATGCTTAGCACTCGCGAACAGTTAAACTTAAAAAAGGATAGGTGGGTTGTGGGTGATAACTGTTCGAAGTTTTCAATTTAAAACTTGCATTTGCTATCCTTGTGACATGTTTAAGAAAACAATGTATTTGAAATTAACGTGGTTCCACGTTGTTTGATACGACTCAAAATGTTTTTTATTATTCTTCCCCTTATTGTTATCTTACCTAACACCCCTATTTTGGTAAGATCTAAGAAAACCTGACGCATGCGTAAATGCGCGGAACGTTTTATTTAAGAAGATCAGACAATATTTGGTTTACTAGACGCGAAATATCAATATAAATTTAAATATAGCATTAGTTTTTGACGTTTTATTTTACAGAAACAGCTTAGGTTTTTACATTTTTCTGGGATTATGTTGCATTATTCATATAATAGAATCTATAAAACATTCTGTACAATTGTATAAAACATTATACTAAAAGAGAAAAAGAAAAGAGGATTTTCATTACTCTTTTAAGTTTACGTCATCAAAACTTGTATGATTTACAACAAATTTCCTCTTTCAAAATTAATGCCCAGCATCAATATTATACCTTACAACAGCATATTAAATTTTGTTGCTTTTAATTTATTACAAAAGTTAATGCTTTAACGTCCTTTTTGACATTAGATCCTCAGTTTTATGGCGATAATAAACCGAAAACAAAAACCGCTTTGCCTCGAAGCTGATGTCTTTGGCTATTTCAAAGAACGTCTGTCTAGTTTACTGGCATGAAGTAAAAAAGGAATAAATTTGTGTTTTCGTTACTGCTTGGTGAAAATTTACTTTTCCGGTTATTTTCATAACTCTGTAATCAGTCACACTCATGCTGTAAGCATGGGGGCTTGAATGTTTTCCAACACATCATCCTGATTCGGATTAAGTTGTAAAATGTCAAGACTGAGCATATATCACACGTTCCCTCAGAACAGGAAATCCTTTCAACGTGGAACTAATTCCAGTGAACGCTTTAATATGCTGAATAGCATATTTAACATCCCACAAGTGAAGGGTGGAAATAATACCAAAAGGAGTGCTCGGTCCATCCCAGGAAAGCCATGTGAGACACAGACTATAAAAATTCGGGAGTAAGCTCATTTATATTCCGAGCATGATATTACACTATTCACTTGGCGCCTTACACTACACCACTTTGGCGACATAAATTTCCGTAAAATGGTGGGGCTCATCTTAAGTAGTTCTGTACCTCAAACGCGTTACTCGCCAACTCTTGCTGTTGATGGCGAAGGATCGCTTTGCAAGAAGGATTACAACACCGACAGAACTGGCCATGCATACGAGTAGTATATTATACCTCTTACCTGCTGCGAGAAAGCACACAAATAAAAGCATTCGTGGTGCATAGCTTATTCCAGGAGAATAAAGTTGTCAGGAGCTTTCGTATATCAATTTATAAATCTTTACTCTAAGTTATCTTGCGATGAATGCAACAGCTGTATCACCTATTTTTATAGGTTTTTATTCTCATACAAAAAATATTGAAGAAAAAAAGCTCATTTAAGTTTTCAGACAGTGAATTTGCATATTGAAGGAAGGTGTTTTTGACCCGGATGTGTTTTAATATCTACCTATAGTTTGGCGATAAGTTATGAAATGGGATGGCTAGATTTTATTTGGGAGACATTTTTGATGACTATGAATTACCGAAAGGCTTCAAGGGATATTTTTCCTTTCCAAGTGCTATAAACTATCCTTTTGAATGCTCATCAAGATAAAAACTTGTCTTTAATGTGAAAACAGGGATATGAAGAGCCTCAGTGGATAGTAATTCATGACATAAAATATTTCTAAGGTGTGTTTTTAATTGCTTCTCAATAACTATTGAAATCGGACGAAGAATTCAAGAAACCAGGTGAAGCCTGTTAGAAATATGTAATTGTTTTTTAAAAAATTAAAGGGAGTGTAAATTTATGGACTGTCGTATAATGAGGAGGGAAAAAATTGATGATAATGGGCTGTGTGAAATGACATAAATAATAGACATGTAACGAAATTGCTTTCAATCAAAATATTAATATCTTCTAAAATGTCTACATCCATGTAAGATAAAATGCTGCGTAAAAGAAAAAGATTTTTTGAAAAAACGTCACATAGTAATTTTTTATCGTCAATCACACTAGCTTCAAGTAGGGCGCAAGAGAAACTGGGTGTCATTACCTGTCTAATTCTCAAGGGTTTTCATTTCCATTGAAAATTATGTTTTTAAAAATATTTTTAAAGCTTTCCAGAAAAGTACTTTAAGTGGAAAAGAAAGTGTGTATCCTTTAATTTAGTAAACTTTCTCCCTCTCGTTTTTGTACATTAAAAGTCTAAAAAAATCCTTCCACAACTAAATAGCACAAGAGAAACCATTGTGAAGTTTTGTTACATCCCTCTCAGAATATTCATGACTTCCAGCACTGGTCGCAAATAGCTTTATTACTCAAGTAATACAAATACATATTATATGTAAAGTATGTAAGTTCATGAAATTTTTAAAAGAAAACTTCAGTATTACTTTCTAGAAATGCTGCCTTATCCATTTACTTGGTAATTTTTAGAACAAAAATGAGAAAAAAAAGCTTTTCGTTTCATGTTGAAATTATTATTTAGTTAAAATAATAAATTTAAAAATTAATTAGTAAACCTTTATATTTAAACACACATACATAGGTAAATAGATAAATAGATCAATAGATAGATAGAGAAGGAGAAATCAATATTTAATGACCTTTTCCCATCCTTCCATAAAAATCTGGTTGTGCCGCTGAGAAATTGTGTTATATTATTCATGATTACATGATTGATGGCAAAAATGAAAACGATGATTTAAAATAATAATAATAAAAATAAACAGCTCTCTCTCAAAACGTAACTGCAGTCCATAAATGGAATAACCGAGTTGGCATTGCATGAATAAACAGATCGTTGAAAACGTTTTGCATAGTACCAAGACCATTATCGTTCACAGTTATTTAGAAACTAGATATCCGCTTAGAAACTTATTTAGGAACCCATTTTCAATATTAAGGACTTCATTTTGAAACATGAGCAGTTTTTTGAAATATTTAGAAATGAGCAACCATTCATAAACAACTCAAACTATTCATTTAATTTTGTAAAGAATCTTTATTGCGTAAGAAAACTGAATTGGGAAGCTGTTTAAACATTCAATGCCAAAAATATTTTTAAAGTCATCCGAATTGAAATACGTTATGTATTAAATTATTTATTTTATAATTCAGTATCATAATTTGTTACACTGCCTTAAAAATAGAGATATTCTGGCAGCAAATATGTTTAAAATCAAATATCTTTTTACAAATGATTAACTTTAAACGTCGTGTTTCTAAAAGAAACGAAATTCTGAACAAATTTTCAATCCCATTATATTTGCACTTTCATTCAGGTTTTCTTCTCAGGTAATTAATTATCTAAACCTGTTTTAAAACAAGTTCATTTATTTGTATCAGATTCAATAAATCAGCACAAAATGTTTAAGTTTTAAAGTGTTTACATTTCATTCACCAGCATACATTCATCACAAATAATCAATAAAAGTTTCAGGTTAGTTCCTTAATTGCACCTAAGTTGAATAAAAGACGGTGATGTAAATTATTGACATTAACCACATCAAGGATGAACTTTGTTACGTGTTTGAATGAAGAAAACGAAAATACTTTCAAAACACAATGTATGATATATAAGTCTGGTAAAAGTTCAATCGCATCTTTCACATCATTATCAATTCTGATGTCGTCTTTACCACATTTCTCAATTGCATCTAATCCCCGAAGAGGTCTTTTTAAAAGTCATTTCCTTTTATGTTGATGTCGTCTCGATTGCGTAAGTCATTTACTTCCAGGGTGATGTTTTTTGTTGAGCATTTTTTTGCGTTTTCTTCCAGACTGAACAAGAGATGTGCTACGCCTGTGGTCAACTGATAGCAGATCGATTCCTCCTCCATGTGAATGGTAGATCATGGCATGCCCATTGCCTGAGGTGCTCCGTGTGCCAAGCAGCACTAGACAAACAGCCCTCATGTTTCATAAAAGATGACAACGTCTACTGCCGGACAGATTATGTAAGGTGGGCCAGGGCCACCCGCTCTCTTTTTCATAGTGATGTCTATGTGTCTCAAAATGTTAAATGTTTCGTTTGTTTACAAAATAGCAAGTTGACTAATGATCAAAAATTTCACCTCAAATTAGATACATTCGGGAGCCTCTGCAATACATTTATTTTGAACAAATAGTTATCAGTTACTTTTGCGTCCCCTGAAACTTATCACCTACCTGCAAAGTAAAAAGTAGATTAATCTGGCACACAAATGAACTGCTATCATAATACTCCTTAAGATTTTTTTATAAATCTCAAAATAATATTTCTGTCCACAATATATTTTTATCCCCACGTCTGTGATCAACTGATAGCAGATCAATTCCTCCTCCATATAAATGGTCGATCAGGGCATGCCCTTGCCCATTGCCTGTAGTGCTCCGTGTGCTAAGCAGAACTAGACAAACAGCCCTCATGTATCATAAAATATGACAACGTCAACTGCTGGACAGAGGGGCAGATTATGTAACTTGGGCCAAGGCCACCCGCTCTGTTTTTCATAGTGATGTCTATGTGTCTCAAAATGATTCATTTGTTTGCAAAATGGAAAAAGTAGTTCTAAAATTACGCCAGAAATTGAATGCTTTCTTGAACCTCTGTCATACATTTGCTATGGACAAATAGTTATTAGTAGTATTTGCGTCCCCTAAAACTTATCACCCTGCTGCAAAGTAGAAAATATATTAAACTGGCAAATGAACTACTATTAGCATACTCCTCAAGTCTTTTTATTTTTTATTCAATAAAATAGTTTTTATTCCCATAATGTCTTTATTCTTCAATATGTCATCTACTAAAAGTTTGAAAATGTTCAGCAAATGATGGAAACATTAACTTGCATTATAATGAGTATCTACCCCCCCCCGTATATATATATATATAATTATTCCTCAATTATCTTTCAAGAATTAAAGAGAACTATTATCGGCATATTAATTATCATTGTGATGCAACGGTTTTTTCAAACGATTACGTTTATCATGTGAAATCAATGTTACTGATGCAATTCTTACCTTGCAAAATGTGAAAAATAAACCCTGCAGCACTACTAGTTAATCCCTAGGAAACTAGGGGCATCCATAAAAGTTTTCTGTAATGATGCAACTTTGTCTTACGTAACATTGTCAACTTTACTAAAAAAGGAAGCTCTATCATTACTAGAAACCTTTATAGAAGGCCAGTTTCTAAGAAATATTTAATAGTACTGATGGTTTTTTTTTTTTTTTACTGTGTACACATCACAAATTTAATCACTTGATCGCGGGAAAATATTCCTGAAAAATCATTCATCTAGTTTCAGAGAAAAAAGTGCAGTAGCTAATCTTTTTTGAGTCAACCCTTTGAGACGTAGAGCATTGCCTGCAGAATCATACTCAGGGGGATGCACCCAAAACAAAAATATTTTTTATTAAAAAAAATTAGCAAAACGGTTTTTTGTACTTAAAAATTAGCAAAAAAAATTTTTAGGAACAAATTAGCAAAAAAAATCAGTAACAGAATTTTTTGTACTTGAAAGTTATTTTTTTTTTTTTACCAAAAGATATATTTTCCCAAAAGCTAGGGTGTTGTATCCATGCCGGTGCCTATGAATGTAGCCCTAGATTACAAAGTAAATATATGGCTCATCCTAATGTTGTACAATTATCTTTTTCCATTTGCAAACCTTTTTAATTCGGTTATGAAGATACCTTTACCTTCTTGCATTCAGTAATTTTACGTTAAATTCATAATATACATACAGGATAAAAAATACGCACATAAACAGGGAAAAGATACGGTAGTAAAAGATTCATATTCATACTAACCCGGCTGCGGAAAGCAATTCATTATTAAAACTAAAATGACGATTGCCATTTATTCTCGCTCAACAAGTTTTTAAACTACCGAAAAAGTCTGATAAAAAGAATCTGAAAGAATAATTAATCCGTCTTACAAATTTTCGTTATTTCTTTACCAATTTTACTGCCTCTAACTCGGCTACAAAGAGCAATTCGTGATAACGGCCATCCTAATTATCAATATCTCCTTCACGTTGAGCTAACTGTCACTGTTTCTGAAGCAAAAAGTCCGAAACAGCAGAAACTGAACTCGTTAAAACGCGGTGACAACCAGTAATTCATTATTACGAATATTCTCCTGATTAACATTAATCATTACTAGAGCAGGCTTTTACAAGTCTCCAATAGACTCTTCAAGCTATGGAAGAGAAGAGGTATTAACGGAATCTGGACGAAGACTCTTCCCCCTTCTTTTAAATATTCGTTAATTTCTTGCAATTTTAACTAACTCAAACTTGGCTACAACGAATAATTCTCTATACGACCATCCTAATTATCAATAACTCTCCTCACAGGGAGCTATCAGTCACACTCTTAAGGAGGGAAAAAGTTCGAAATCTGAACAAACTGAACCCATTAAAACACGGCTACAACAAGCAATTCATTATTGCGACCATTATCCTGATCATCACTAATTCTCGCTAGAGCAGGCTTTTAAATCGCCAATAGACTCTTCAAGCAGGGGGAGGGGGAAAGCCATAAAAAAAGAGAGAAACTGAGCCAAAGCCTCACCCCTCTTTCTTTAATCTGTTCGTTATTCTCTCACCAGTTCATTACCGCATTCTTGAAGCAGTGGTCGAAAAGACCCGTTGGACAACTTAAACATCAAGTTAAGTCCTTTTGCAGTCCCCCTTAAAAGTCGAGGGGGGGAATCAACCGCGGGATCATAACTCTCCGTCCGCGGCACAAGCGCAGCACACATTCGGCGTCGCTTTTTACCGGTTGAACGTGAGTTACTGCCGCGGAATGTTGTGCAGTCTTCGGCATTCCAGCAGCGGCAGGGGTCCCCACAGGCGCCGGGCACCAAGGGGAAGGCTCCGCGCGCTGATAAATTAGCGATCGGTCGCTTGACATGTTGTTCCCGGTGTTGTTCGCAAGTTACCGGCGCAGCGGGGCCCCCTGATTCCGAAATCTTGTTGTTTTCTTATCTTATACTCAGAAAAACATGATTCATTATATACTTAGTTTATGTGTATTTGAGGGTAATATGTGACCAAGCTAATCCTAATCCATTAGGATTACGTGCGACTTTAGTTCACCCCTGAAGCTCAAAGATCTTTCCACATCCATAAATACTCAAACTTTTCCAAAGAGATTTTCTTATGACTTAATTATTCATATGAGGGTTTTCAATCTTTTTCCTCTACAGTAAATGATTTTCCTTCTGATAATCGCGCGATAGTTATAGCAGCAAGCACAACAAAAAATTTTAATTAGTTATTCCTACTAGCTCTCAAATATTAGACTTTTGAACAACAGAGTGTCTTTCAGACTCGAGGACCATGTTAATGATAGTCTCCAAAATGAGAAAAACTGTTCAGCACAAAAAAAAAAAATGAATTTATTAATAAGACAATTTGCAGTCATTCCGTGATATTTAACAGTAAAATTATAACTAGAGAAGCAAACGGCAAAGGATTTATTTTATGAATGTATTTATTTATTTTTTCTTTTTGTATAATATCAATACATACACATAGTCGAAAGTAATATACGTCTGATATACATTTACTAGCCTTAGTCTGATAAAAAAAAAAGTATACAAAGAAGCAAAATTTTCACATTTCATGTTTTCATAATCGAACTGATTTCACGAGTAGTAATTTAGAATCAGTTTCATGTAGTATGAATCATAAGTCTTCTGAGATGTAATTCTCTCGACCAAGTCCTGAGATTTTTTTACAATGACAAATGTTTCAATTTTATGCAACATTTTATCGTATTATTTATATTATAGACATGTTGGCAAAATTCTTTCATTTTAATACTGAACGTTTTTATGCAGACAGATTCAATATAGCAATAATTTTTTCATAAATATTCTTACGAACTATGCCGATTTTTTTTCGTCGTAAATATATTCTGATTTCATTTTCCACAGCAGCACTTGTTTTTATTACTATAAGTCTTATTCATTATCATTGTTCAACAACGGGAATTTCAAATAACTATTTTTGAAAGATTCTTTTTTTCCCTATGCGACTCCTCAAATATTAG
Source organism: Uloborus plumipes (assembly GCA_038373865.1). Lineage (NCBI taxonomy): Eukaryota > Metazoa > Arthropoda > Arachnida > Araneae > Uloboridae > Uloborus > Uloborus plumipes. The sequence goes on from JAXGGA010005409.1 coordinate 29,236, forward strand.
AATTTCTCCGACATTATTTACAGCTACGCTTAAATCGTCCACTTCCTCACATAGCTTCCTTCTCAAGAGATTACATTTTTTCATGAATATTCTTACTAATCATAGTGATTTTTTCAAGTAATATTTTGATTTTTTTCTGCGCAATGCTGTTTAAAAAGTTGCATTAATAACCGACTATGGTTTTAATTTTCCAAATAAAAGTGGTTTTAATGTTAATGTGCTAAGTTATTTTGAAAAAGGTTAACACAAGTCCGATTAATTATTATCATTATTCAATTTTATTAGCGGTTTCTTTGGTATCCTATACCGATTAGTTGACCCCATTCACAAATCATCTTCATACTTATTTACCTCTTTAGAAGGCCACAACTTTTGTGACCAAAATATCATTTTGTCTTTTTATTTCTGTTAATGCCGTTTGACTCAATAGATAAAACCATACAATGAGCTGAATCGTGCCTTATTATTAATCTTCAGAAACAGCTTTAAAAAAAAAAAACAATTTCCTTTTTAGATTACAGTAACTGCTTGAGTTATTATGACTGTAAATTTCTGTTTCTATATACTATTCCTCAAAAGTTATCAAAAAGTATTTAAACACAAATGTCAATCCAAGTCGAATTCCGTTCAATATGCAACAACGACAAGCAGCAAATGACTTTTTCTAATTCATTTTAGTTAAAGTAATAGTCCAGTCAAACTAACGAAAAAATACCCTTAACCCGGCCAAAATTGCAACAGAAGGTTTTTCCACTGTTTTCAGATCAGTAACTCTTACATAATAACATATCCAAAATCGACCAAAATTGGATCACGGGAACACCCCCCAAAATCCGATTTGAAAATGGGGGGCTAGTGGCAATTATCTTCAAAATAAATAAGCCAGTACTCTTATTTAAAATATATGAAAAAACACATTTAGCCTTTGCAACTGGAATAATTATAGGAAAAGCGGCTTCGTTAATGTTTGTGTCACAAAAACTAGTTAGAACCTCGATAACCCGTCACTTGAATAATTTGACCATCCCGATAACTCGACACATTTGTTTCTCTGTCTGATACAATATTTTGTTTATATTGATTGAAAAAAGAAATTAGTTACGCCACATATTTTAATAGGTAATTATCCTTAGTCTACTACTATACAAACTAGAGGTTGAAAAGCTGAGGCCCGCGGGTTGTATTTATGGCCCATATTAATTGGTGATCCATTCTGCCGCCAAAAAAAAAAAAGAAAGAAAAAATAAAAAACAAAAAAACCTTAAAAATGGAAGAAAACATGTACTTTTTAATTCAAAGGAACTTTCTCTTGTTGCTCTATAAATTTAATTAATATTATTTCCCATGTAAACTTTTTTGCTCGCAATCTTATCATTCAAGAAAATGTGCAACTTATAAAGTCAGGTTTTCATTTCTGCAAAACAAGAACATATTCCTTGAGACTTTGAATTTATGAATTCTGTGAAAGTTATAATCGCTTAAATAAATAATTTTGTTGCTACAACAAACACGACGTTAATCAAGCACAAAATGTTGAAAACAAAATTATAATTTTAATCTTTTGTGAAACATTTTACCGCCAAGATATCTCCCCCTCCCCCTTTTTTTTTATTAGAGTCACACTCTTGGATCTCCCATTTAAACTATTTTATGATTATTCTCTTAAAACATGTGAAAGAGCGTATGCCATTTCTTGGAATATGACTCGATCTTCTCTTAAATAGTATTTCATTGTCCGACACAATGATTGCGTCATCTTGACTCCACTCTACGCAATATTGTTACAGGTCGAACAGCCGAAGAAGGTGTTAATGTTGATGAGCCATAACTTATTCGGTATAAATATAATTTCCAAAATGGTTTGACAGGAAGTATTTAAATACACTATTAAAAGATCGGACAAAGTAAAAACTTTTGGATCACATGCTGCTATGTAGCAAAAATGATTCAGACATACAAGTAGATCCAGTACTCCTTTTTCAGAGGATGATAACTTGTCACTTGTGGTGAAATGGATCTCGCAGATATTATGCGTTATGAACTTTGTGCATATCCTGCAGCATTATTTGAAAATAAACACATGATGAGAAAAGCTTCAAAATCTGAATTGGCTCACGCAATAGTCAAGTACTTTAAAAACGTATGTAGTGAAGAATCTGACAACATGGTACAGGCAGAAAAGTATGTTTTGGATGGTGGATCTCTATTACATCTCCTTCATTGGTGCAATTACGAAACCTATGAAAATATTGCTCTTTCTTATGTTAAATTTGTTCGTAAAACGTACGGAAAACCTATTGTTGTTTTTGATGGTTACACAGGGTCCCCAACAATCAAAGATGCTTCTCCCAGACGACGTTATACGAAAAACAGTAGAGACATTATTTTTAGTCCATCCATGCAGTTTTTCGGGAAAAAAGAACAGTTCTTGGCTAATAAAAACAAGCAAGCAATGATTTTTCTTATAGGTGACTTATTGAGAAAACAAGAGTGTTCTGTTCTAAATATTGATGGTGATGCTGCGTGCTGCAGTATCCTCCTCTGCACATGTGCACACCACCGTAATAGGCGAAGACACAGATTTGCTTATTTTACTTACGCGAAGAATAATGGTTTCAAGCTGTATTACCGCAGTGATATAAGGCGAGGATCAACTCCCAATCCTGTCTACGATATTCTGAAAATGCAATTTTCACTAGGTCATGAAAACTGCAACTTACTACTTTTTCTACATGCTTATACAGGCTGTGAGAGTACATCGAGATTTTTTTCAATTGGAAAATCTTCAGCGTTTGTCAAACTGATGAAAGATGCAGAGCTCCGTTCTTATGCAAAGGTTTTTTCCACTGATTCATGCTCACACTCAGAAATTGCAGTTGCTGGGAGAAAAGCAATGCTTCAAGTATATGAATCTCAAGTTTTGGAATCGACAGATGTACTACGACATCGAATGTTGATATCGAAGGTAACAACAGCAAAATCTTTCATTACGCCTGAACGTTTACCTCCAACTGATTCGTCCACGAAATACCATAGCTACCGTACATACTTACAGATAAATATCTGGAAAGATTGTAAAGATAGGCTCAAACCAGAAGATTGGGGCTGGTACGTTAAAAATAACTCCTATTATCCAATACTTTGTGACATACCACCAGCTCCAGACTACTTATTAAAAATGATTCGCTGTTCCTTGCCAAACAAATTGCTCTACATTACGATGTGGATGCAAACGCAATGGACTGCACTGCACTACAGCTTGTGGGGCATGTCAAATCAATCACTGTGAAAATCAAAGAGTTAATTACTATGAGTATGATTACGATGATAAAAATGAGTAACTTGTGATTGTTTTGTATATAGTAGAAGCTTTTATAATATTTATGCTATCTTAATTTTATATTTGGAAAATAAAGAATTTTTACGTCATGAAAGCGTAAACTTATTTGTATTAGTCGCGTTTCGAGATAAGCATTTATGCCATTTTGAAATCCTTTTTTAAAGGTCGGAAGGATTTACAATGTGGGCCGCATACGGATCGTTGACCTTAAGTTGTAGACTGGTAAGTTGTGTGTCGAATTAGTAGAAGACACAGTGAATTTGTATTGACATGTGTAAAGCAACTTTTTTTTTCAACCCATATAAATATAACATTGTACTAGTGAGCGAAACATAAGTCGGGTTATCGGGATGGTCGAACTATGCGAGTGTCGAGCTATCGAGGTTCTATCTAACTTTTTTGGAACGTAACCATTCATCGAGGCTCTTAACCTATAATTATCACAACTGAGAATGCTAAATAATGTTTTCACTGTTTTTAAAAAGAAGAATACTAGCTTACCTATTTTGAAGGTAATTGCCACTAGCCCCTCATTTTCAAATTCGATTTTGGAGGTGTTCCCGTGACCCAATTTGGGGCGATTTTGGACACGTTATTCTTTCTTTCTTTCTTTTTTTTTTTTTTTTTTTGAAAATGTCTGCTAAAATATTTAAAACCATTTAGTTATATTTAACCGTAAATAGGAGAATAAGTTGTTTTTTGATTGGCTAGTTGGAGTTGAATTCTATTAGCTTGGGCTTACTGCGAATTAAACCCTTTTTGTGCGATGAAATTGCATCAATCTCTAGCTATTAATTACTAAATTATCAATTAAAATGAACAATAAAAAACTTTTTCTTGCACTAGCTGTAGACACAAAAATCCAAAATCGAAATCACATATTATGAAAAGGGCGAAAATTATCGAATACATGGCTTGTGGTAAAGGATCACGGAAAGCAGCTGTCTGATGAAATTATTTCTTTTTTTCATTGAAAATTAAAATGGGATAAAGTCTTTTTGAACAAAATTATTGCTTTCCCTTTAGTAAGCTTTCTCTTTCTTTCTTTCTTTTTTTTTCTGTACAAACTATTTAGGACTGTAGTTTCTAAATGGCTAAAAAAATAATCCTTTTAGTTCACTTTTTGAAATTTTGTGATTAAATTCATTGAATCTCACCTCCTCATTTTCTTTACCGATTTAATTCTTCTGACTATTTACTTTTTAACTATGCTGTTTTACACTGCAAAAAATGATCTGTTGTTTTTACAGTATAATACTGGCAGCCGGGGTTCTAATTTAAAACTGCAAAAATGCACAGTAATAAACTATAAAACTAGCAAGTTTACAGCTTCTTACTGTAAAGTTAGCAATTTTAAAGTTTATTTCCGTAAAAATTTAGATGTATTATACTGTAAAAAAATTAGTATAATACTGGCAGCAGAGGTTCCAGTTCAAAACTGTAAAATGCACGATAACAATTTACAGTTTATTACTGCAAAAATATCAATTTTACAGTTGAGTACTGTAAAATTCGCAATTTTTACAGTTTATTACTATAAAATAAGCTGTCTTATGCTGTAAAAATAACATTCATTTTTTACAGTGTAGGTTTTATAATTCATTCAACTTGTTTACTTCCTTGTACCCATTTTTTAATGCTTTTGAACATGGCGCACCGTCGTTCCAAGCTTCTATTGAAAGAAGCGTGGGAGCCCTACAGTCGTGCGCGCTCAAATATGAGCAAAATCTTTCATAAACATTTGCTCTTTGATAGATTTTCCTATATTCTCCAGCAAACTAACATACAATGATATAATTAAACTTTTGCACATTTAAAACCTCACTCCGCTACTTCCTGCCAATTATAAATTAATTTCGTTACTGTAGCGACTCACAGCAGAAACATATCTCTACTACGTATTGTCTTAAAAAGGAATCCGTGCTCTCATCATGAGGATGACTAGGTAAATATCATCAATCGTTTCATTATTTCAACTCCACTCTTTCAATGATTTCAACTCCACTCTTTCAATGAATATCTCATCACTTAAACCCGAACTTAGCTATAGTAAAAAATCACCAGGTATGAAATGCGTTTAATATATCCTTCCTTGAAGAGAAACGGGTGTATTGTCCTGAACGAAATCACAATGTACCACAGATGTGGATTGTTTAGAAAACAGCCGTTATCCCCTAAAACTCCTTCACGCGAACCCTGTCCGGTCAAAAATGCTCTCCATCCTCCAACCAACAAGTCTCCCTTCCCTCCTTTTTCTCGCCATAACCATCCACCGCATCGGAGGGATGTTTCATGTGTTTCCGGAACATCGGGGGACACACGTGTTCTGGGTGGAGGTAATCGTCCCTTGATTGGGGTAATTAAGCACTAAGTGGTCCCTAGCTCCCGAGTCCCCTTGGGACGGACCCTGGGGGGCATCCGTTTTTCTGGCTATTGTCACTCCCTTCAATCTTGCACTCTCCGTTTCCGAACTGTCAGCACTTTGTGCCACCCCCTGCTTTCCGATCGATAGCAAGTGTCGGGTTGATCCGCTGGGATTCGAATGGAATTGGGAATAAAATGACCAGCTCCATTTTGTTCGGTCGGGACGTCGGAGGGATGTCGGAATAGATTTTTCCTCGCTCCGAAATAGGGCCTGAATGGTCGTGAACCCCGAGGAGTCACGGTATGGCTTAGGCAGGTTAAACAACAGTATCTGCAAATTCTTTGTTTTTCATTTTGGAACTGTCCACACTGCAAAAAAAAAGTTGCTGCTTTTACAGTTTAATACTAAAAGCAGAAGTTTCAGTTTAAAACTGTCAAAGCGCAGTAATAAACTCCAAAACTAGCTATTTTACAGTTTATTACTGAAAAACTAGAATTTTACAGTTTATTTCTGTAAAATGAGCAATGTAACAGTTTATTACCATAAAATTAGCTGTATTATGCTGTAAAAACAACAGTAATACTGGCAGCAGAGGTTCCAGTTTAAAACAGTAAATGCACAGTAATAAAGTGTAGAACTAGCAATTTTACAGTTTATTAGTGAAACTATCAATTTTACAGTTTACTACTGTAAAACTAGCAGTTTTACAGCTTATTACAGTAAAATTACTGTAAAATTAGCTGTATTATACTGTAAAAACAACATTCATTGTTTTCAGTGTATAATTGTTGTCAATTTTCTTCACCATTTTGACCCCCCCCCCCCTTGTTACAAAGTCACGTTTCACCCCCCCTTGTCACGTGTCATGCTATTTTTCATTAACATATTACTATATAGAAAAGCGTGGTGTCACACTACTCCCGTCCCATCTCACAAACTATCACAATTTCACAAACTCCTCTCCCCCTTGAAAGCATGACATCATTTCTGATAAGCCCTTTTGTTGCATTTTTATCACTTATTTTGCTTCAACTTTACTGCGCAGACTCGCTTATTTGTTTTCCCCTGAAAATAAACTTTTAAAAAAAGTCAAATTTCAACATTTTACTCATCTTTGTGGGGAACCAAAAACTCATTTCATCAAATTTCTATAAAAAATTCATTTTTGCAGATACTGCGGTTAACCTGATCACGGCAGTGAAGCAAGACGGCAGCGTGAATAAAAGAAAACAATTTCACACACACACACACACAAGCACCTTATGTGTATTATGTATGTATATCCTTATGTGTATACGGTAAATACGTAAGGATACCCGATGAGAGGACACGGGAAGTCACTGATATGTCCCAAAATGCATCCTTATTTGGAAAATTTTGTCTGCGAGGCTATTTATCAAATATGCTTTCTCTTTAAAAATAAATGAATAAGTACGTTTGTGCTGAAAAGTAAAAGAGAATAATGCAACGTTAAAATGCAAAGTTTCAGCAAATTACAGATTCGTTTGGCGGGACTGTAATTTGTTACAATTTGTGGATTTTGTCTTTTAATATTATTTTTGTAGACAAAAAAAAAAAAAAAGAATAAGTTTTATTCTCACTAAAATAAGACATTTTTTGTAGATGAAAAATTTACCTTTTACAGAGACAAGTCTTTTAAATGACACTCACATATAATAATTAATTCGTTAGGTGATTAGTGACAATTTCGAGCAATCATTATTGTTACATCAAATATAAAAGAACAAAAATGCGTACCATTAAAGGTTTTTTTTTTTTTTATTATTTTATGGAATTCATTTATTACATCAGTGATAACTTAGGGATTGTCATCGAGAGAAAAAATGAAATAGTGAGGACAACTTACATATTTCAAAATGAACAAATTGGAAACTCATTTTGAACATCATAGTACATAAAAAGGAGATAATGTATTCCGTAATAAAATTTATATTGCTACGTTTTTTTTTTTTTTTTTGTCAGTAAATTTGTACCTTCAAATTCAAATAAGATATGAACATTATCATTGTGCCTTATACGCGTGACAAAGTGACAAAGTGATGATTAAAATATTTCTCTATATTGAAATATTTCTTTCTTCTTTTGTCTTTGATGATTTGGATGATTCGAAGCAACACCATTTTCACCGTTTAGATACGATGGTTTTGAATTGTTTAGTGTAACGCGATCTCTTAACAAGATTGGCGATAAATAATAAAGTTGAAGGATATTTTTGCATATTAATATTTGTCATGTTTTGATTTTCAATGTTTGCTACAATTTGTGAAGTGCCATGCGGGACAAAAGTAAGATGGCGGGACAAAAATGTTCAAACCTGATTTTGGTCTTTTCAAACTGCCACGACTCCATCATTATATATCAATATAGCTTAAGCATTAAATGATTATTTTACACAGTAATTCATTTACTCATTCGCGTATTTATACTTTCATTTTTGTTATTCACTCTAATTTCCACATCAGTTTGTTTACTCATTGACTAATTTATTTATTTATTCATTTGAAGAAAAATACTTTTAATAAACGAGAAGAATATATTTCATATGAAAAACATTTATCTATAACTTTTATTTGAAGGCACAAATTTACAGCCAAAACTTAAAATAATGTTTCGACACAAGTTCTGTTTTAATATAAAATATATTATACTTTCTTTTTATAACGTGATTTTCAAAATACAATTACAATTCATTCAATTTGAAACATTTTAATATAATATTTCACTTCACCTCACATCTCACTTATATTTTTGGCTAACGTTTTAGTAGAAGTTTAAATGAATGCATTTTTGTTTTATCAAAATCATTTTAAAAATGCATTTATGTCCTCTCTAAAAAGTAAAGTAGTGTATATTTATAACTGAAATTATGATACTAAGGCCAATTTAATTATCTTTTCTAATACTCCTACGGAAAACTCATCTCACGTCATGCGGATATTACTATGTACTAAACATATTTTCGTTTAAAATTGTTGTGTAAATTAAATTCTTTATCAAAATATACGTAGCACCACTGTCAAAATCTTTCATTCCAAAATATAGGAAATATGTTTTGCAATTCACATCGTTTCTCACACAAAAATGCTGACAGTCGTAATAAATATGCGACAAAACATTTTTTCAGCTTTACATGACTTTTTGCGCGGTATCCAGCTGAGTTGGGGGTCACAAGTTTTTTCGAAAGTAATATGTTTTGAGCAGTGTTAGACAACTACAAGGATATATATTCTGATGGTGTGTGTCTAATGCAGTGCAATCTTATCCGCGGTTTCTTTTTTATTTATTATTATTTTTTAAGATTATAATTCTAATGTGAGTATTCTTTTTACACTATTTCTTCTTGTGCAGTTTAATGATATGAATAGTGTTACTGCTTGTGGGGGGAAGGGGGTCACTATAACAACTAAACTGCTTCGAGGAAAATTCAACTTCATGTTTTTTTGGGTTTTTTTCACTATTTTTGGAGAATATGAAGACTTGCAGACTTTTTTTTTTTGCCTTTTGAACGCAACAGACCAGAAGTAGTTTATTTAAATTCACCGTTAAGGAAACGTAACAGAACTCCAACATATTTGGGATTACTGGTCAAGCTTTCCCATCATGTACAAATCCGTTTTTACTGTATACTGTAAGAATTCAGATAAAATTTCAAAAAAGAAAAAAAAAATAACAAAGCTGCATCTCCAGGAACGAATACAAAATGGAGAATTTCGATCACCAGACCTCGGTGGTGAAAGCAATTTTTAATTTTTTTACAAATTTGTTCCTTATACGCTAACTAGATCTTAAAATTCTTTTTTACTGCATTTCGAGCAAACAAACTAGTAATTTTGTCTTTTACACATTTGTTCCAGTTGGTCAAAACTTCGTTTTCTGCTTTTCTTGTGTTATTAAAGAATAAACATTATACTTGTAAGAAAAACAACAGAACAACGACATATATTGCGAGTTTTAATCATCAATCCTCGCTGATAAAGTTGATCGGTTTGATTTACATAAATTTGTTTTTAATACAGATGCAAGATGCAAGCTCTTAAATACTTATTAATACTTTCTGTACTGCAAGCAATGTAGGACAACAAAATTCACCTTATTCAAGACTCCCATGAATACAAGTTCGATTTTTAGGAATTGGTCACTGCTGCCACCCACCGAAACGAACACGAATTGGTGAATCTTAGTTATCATTCGTTGCTGATTAAGCCAATAGCTCTATTTTTACAAACCTTTTTTAAAGACGAATATGCAAACTATATACAAAAATGTCCTTCGATTTCGAAAAATCGCCCCTCCCCTCCTCCCCACAATATCCACTGATTACGACAAGTACCTAAATTTTGTTTTTATTTCTTAAGTTATTATTTTATTTATGTTCCACGCGGAACCACGTTACAAATTTTTATGATAGATCAAACTGATTAATAGTGCAAAACTTCAATTTAACTAAAAGCGATAAAAGGAAGCAAAAATAAATCCTCAAACGTAGCTTTCGAATTCATACCTGATTTTCTTTGAATTTTGGTTTCATTTATTGTTTTAAAAGCAAATACTGAAAATAATAACACTACCAAATATTTCGTTCACCTGGCATAAACTTATTCCCTTCTAGAATCAATATTTGCATTTTTACTTTTAAAAAATGAGGGGTTTCAGAGAAATTCAATTACCATATTTCAAAAGATGACGGATAAAGTCATTGTTTTATTGACACGATTCTCTTTCTGATTTACTTAAACACTTTGAGAATGCTTTTATTTGATATTGCCACAGTTCTTTTTGTTATATTTTATAGTGGTCGTCTTCGCGTTATTGCTTTGAGGAAAAAAAAAGCGCCATTCGTAAATATTGAGTTTTATCGAATATACTACAATGCACAGAATGTAAATTGCACCTAATGTGTGGATTTTTTTTTTTTTTTTTGTAAAAGAAAAAAGAATTGGCGTTATATTCGTAAAATTTTTATTTTGCATCGATTTCTTTTTCATTTCTATTTTACAATTCCTTATCTATTTGGGCCAAAAAACTCAGAAAAAAAAAATATATATATATATACACTACGATGCAAAAGTTTAGACAAAATGCAAATATGTGAATAAAAAGAAAACTATTCAACGAAATGCTTTCAAATTTCTACTGAAGGTACACAATATGGTCCCAAATACGTGTCTGGAGTTCTTATAACTATAACTGGAATCAAATTTTGGATATTACAAAAGACATTTTTTTACATTGTTGCAAAAGTTTAGACAACAGTTAGATTTTATGCAAATATCCCTTGAAATGTGATTGGTGGAGGAAATGCGGGACTGTATTATTCATTTATAAAGTGCAGAGATTGCTGAATAAATAATCAAAATCTCAAAAGCTCTTTAGTTCTCGTGTAAAGAAGATGAGAAAGTTTGGAAGCCGAAATTTGAAAATGAACCTACTTTATTAATTTTTTGTCTTTTAAATCGGCTCTAGTACGGTAGTACATTGTTTTTTACTTTGTGGAGAGCAAATTCAGACATGCGTATCGATCAAAAAGTCCAAGAAAAATTATATTTCTTAAGGATGAAGGAATTGAAAAATGGCTCAGACTGACGATTCGCCCCCCTACAAAACTTCAACTTGGTTCAAAAACAGCATGTGACAGCATAAGTAGATGAACAACTGAATCGGAATGCATAAAAAAAACAAAGAATTGTGCCTGAGCCTTGTCCGACAGAGTGTCCTAAATAAGCCAGATTTTAATGTGAAAAGCAGCATATGTATCATCGTGACTAAAATATGAATGGTACTTTCTTTGATAAAAATTATTAAAATTGGGTTGGCCTAGATGGATTATAATTCTTTTCGCGGGACTTGAGAAATATCTAATGATCATATGCTGTGCTGCTTTTACCAATAAAATCTGGCTTATTTGAGACACTCTGTCTAAAAAGGCTCAAGCACAATTCTTTGTTTTTTTTTTATGCATTCCGATTCAGTTGTTCATCTACTTATGTTGCCACGTGCTGTTTTTGACCCAAGTTGAAGTTTTGTAGGATTAAGGGGCGAATCGTCAGTCTGAGCCGTTTTTTCAATTCCTTCATCCTTAAGAAATATAATTTTTCTTGGACTTTTTGATCGATACGCATGTCTGAATTTGCTCTCCACAAAGTAAAAAACAATGTACTGCCATACTAGACCCGATTTAAAAGACAAAAAATTAATAAAGTAGGTTCATTTTCAAATTTCGGCTTCTAAACTTTCTCATCTTCTTTACACGAGAACTAAAGGGCTTTTGAGATTTGGATTATTTATTCGGCAATCTCTGCACTTTATAAATGAATAATACAGTCCCGCATTTCCTCCACCAATCACATTTCAATGGATATTTGCATAAAATCTGACTATTGTCTAAACTTTTGCAACAATGTAAAAAAATATCTTTTGTAATATCCAAAATTTGATTCCAGTTATAGTTATAAGAACTCCAGACACGTATTTGGGACCATACCGTGTACTAGCAGTAGAAATTTGAAAGTATTTCGTTGAATAGTTTTCTTTTTATTCACATATTTGCATTTTGTTTAAACTTTTGCATCGCAGTGTACCAGACGAAACGTTCGCCAGTCACATCTTATACAGATCATAGCTTACAAGCAGGAAAACCTAATTCGGTTGCCTGTTTGATGGTTCAGAGACGTAAAAATTAAAGTTAAATGTCCCTTGACTTGATCATGTCATATCATTTTTATGCTTGATGCATAATGTATGAAATTTCATAAGATTTCCCATGTGTACTTGTAGCATCTTTAAAATATTAGATCTTAAAATCTGCCGAAATTTTGAAATAAGTCGCCAAATTTATCGAGTTTCAAAGAAAAATGTAATATATCGTCGGCACCATGCTAAAATTACGAATGTGAAAATTGGCACTTTTCAGGAGAGCCAAAACACTGCATATAATTTTTTCCCACTTGACACGTTTGGTTATTTTCAATTTTTTAATTTTTATAGATATCCTTAAGTGTAAAACTATCGTTCAAAGGTATCATTTTAATTTTAATTACTTGTAAAATTCGAACTTGAAAAACGCGATTTTTCACATTCGTTATTTTAGCATGTTGCCGACGATATCATTCAGTGGCGTAGCAAGAGCAAAATTAAGACTGGGCGAATAAATTTTGCGAGGCCCCGAGTCCCCTCCCCCTTCTGAAATTGATTCCAGTTCATGTTATTCAACTATTTCGTGTAAAAATAAATAAATAAATAAATAAAAAAGATAACCTTCTTGTATTCGTTGTCAATCATAAAAATTAAAATATGATACATTAAAAAATATTTGAGATAAAAAATACAATATAAAATAATTGCATATATTCTGGGGTAGTTTGAACTACTTCGAAATGCTTGATATATTTAATTTTTTGTCACAATATTTTGATGAGCTATGAAATAAACTATATAACTTATTAAATTGCAAATAAATACTTATTCATTCCAAATTTTATTGATATTAGGCTGTAAAATTTCGGCTGTGCATTAAGCCTAGTTTGATATTGACAATTCTTAAAACACGGTTAAAGCAAAAAATAGTAAACAGAGAAATAAATTAAAATTATAGCCTAAAACAATAAGATTTCATCAAAAAATTTAGTTAAAGATCTTTGTCCAATTTTGCGAATTATTTGCCTAGTCATATTACAATGACAAAAGTTGATAAGATTCAAAGTAAGTTTTAAAAAGAAAAGAAATGAAAAAAAAAAAAGAAAAACGTACCGAAAACGATTATAACTAAAATATCAGTATATTCTACCAAGTATGAGACGAGAACTACATATTCGTTTACACAAACTGCGTGATGTAAAATAGTTTTTAGACAAGAATAAAGATGTATACTTTGCTTTATTATGCATAAGACTTTTTCTGATATTAGTATTTAATTTCTTTTTGGTTATCGCTGACAAATGCTCGAAAGAAACATTGAAAAATTGAAATTTTTGAATTGTGAAGAAAGATAATTCATTCTATGCTAAATTTCATATTTTAAAAATATTTACATTTTACATTAAATTAAATGGCACTAAGTAAAAGAGATCGAGTGTTTTCCTTTCATTTCACTCATTTTCTCTCTCTTTCTCTTCTGCAAGCACGATTTTATGAAAATAGAATTTTCAAGTTCTACTTATTTTCTGGTATTCAAGTAGTTACATAAAATTAAAAATGTATGCCTTAAAAAGCATATAAAATTGCATGATTTTGTGATTCCGTACTCAGGGCTCGTACTTAATTTTAAAAACGAAAATAAAGGTGTTTTGGAGGAATTTTGAAGGCAAAATGAGATTTTGAACTACTTTTACCATTTTAAAATTGCTATATTCAAGTCATTTTCCTCTAACACTATTTATTTGTAGAGTCATTTCATATTGACCAACGTAACATTACGCAAGTGTTAAAAATTAAATGATATATTTGAAAAATGTGTAAAGTTGGCTTTTAAAAACATAAAACACATTTATTAAATCTTATTTTTTTTTTTTAGTATCAAGTGTCACTTTTACTCAAGATGGAGTGTGACTAACGTGACGTGACTAACGTAACCATCGAATAACAAGCAGTAAACACACTACAAACTATTTATTGTGGCTAATATCAGTGATAATTACAATACTTTTTCAATTTTTTTAACTTTTTATGTTGTATGTTTTTTATTTATTTTTTTATTTATTTATTTTTTGATACTTTTTTCACTTCGGTATTTTTTTCTCTTTGGCTAAGGTTGACATTTCTATGGAATTACCCTGTATGTAAAATGTACATGAGTATTGTTTTTTTATCACTGCAACTAATAAACGAACTCATTTTCACTATTGAGCGTGTGGTGGAGTAAAACAGCTTGAGAAGGAAACTTAAAAATTCTTAGCCCAAACGAATGAACTATCAGACTTGGTATTTGGAAAGATGAGGCCATTAAAAAGAAAATTTTCTTCCAACAGATGTTCAAATACAGATTTTTTAACTAGAAAAAAGTTTAAGTAGGAAGCTAAACACTATAATTTGCTTATAGCTTTCAAATGCTAATTCTAATCAGCTACTTTTATGAACGAATCATTTTTGGCAATTTATAACCAAAACAAAGGCTCTTCAATTGATTCTTAAGAACCTCTATATTCATCCAAAGACGGTGGTTCTGATGAGACAATGTAGGTCTGCTTCCTGAATTTCAGTGCGAAGGTTTTGGTGGTAAATCACTGTTTTACTTACAATGTGGAAAGTCGAAAATAATATTTCTTTAATTGGAAAAGTAAGAAAATTGATTTATCTGGGACAACTGTCACAGAGGAAGAAAATATAGTCTTAACTGAAAAAATAATTCGTTTTGAAGGATTTAGTTCCAAAATGCATGAGTTTGAAGGGCCCTTTGAAAAAAAAAATCTTAAATGAATGAGTATTGGAGGAGTTTTGGCGGAGTGTACGAACACTGACACTTCTAAAATAATAATTTTAGTAACGCAACAAACATGTAGAAGGTTAAGATAAAATCTGGCGCAGCGAGGGAAAGAACATCTCTCAGAGGCCTTGCATTAACATTATTGGCAAGGACTCTTTTGACCAAAACATTCTTTCAGGCGGTAATACTGGCAGTGGGTAACATAAACGGAAGCATTCTTTTTGACGATTTTTGTCATAATATTGCAAACATTTAGGGGTCAAAAGTTGAAAGTTTGGACGGAGGGCCTGTATTCCCTCTACCCCCACCTCAGACGTGTAAGATGAAAAAAATGAAAATAACGATAAATAATATTTTTTCTATGATTTTCGTGTTAATTTCGGAAAACTTCATGTTTAAAAGAGTAAGTGTCCAGCAAGTTGAGGAAGGGGGGAACGTGCTTCCCCCTCTGGACGCAACGCTTGTGCTTTTGGGTTTCCACTTCGCCAACCTTACAATTTCAGTTATTGGTTAAATCAATTTTAACTATTTGGGGACCCATAAAAAGCAAGGGGCCTAGTCAGTAACCAGGCTCTGTTGACCAAGCCTCTCAGGCCTTTTTTTTTTTAAATCAGGCCCTGAGTGTAAAAGAAAATGCGTCATTTCGTTTAGTTACAGTTGGTAATTTCTAAAACCAATATGTTTGTATTATCGGTTTCAGTCTGCTTTGGGGCCCTCATGCCCCTATGGCATCGCCTTCGAAAAAAAAAATAGTGAAACATTGTCTCCCTCGCCTTGTTAGGGGGCACCAGATGCTCTTTACTTGAATGCAGATAAAAATTCAGCCAAAACTGTACAGTAAATAAGAGAGCTCGCCGAAAGTTCGGAAAAGTTCGAAGCAAGGCCTCTTTGTTTCTTTTTTAATTTTTGACTAGAAAAAATAGTGTTTTCAACTGTATGATTCGGAAATACTTTGTAAAATTTTGTCTCGGAAAAAATTTCGAATGGAGAAAATTCGGGGCAAAGTGGAGATGCGAGGCCCCGGGAGGCGCGAGGCCCTGGGCGGTCGCCCGATTCGCCCACCCCTTGCTACGCCTCTGATATCATTCACATGCTTTGTTGATTGATATCCTGCCACATTCAAACAGTGGATTGCGTGATTTCTCTGCAAGTCTAAGTTTGTCGCTTTTTCTTTCATCGGCTTTTAAGACCTTATATATCTCGGTAACGGGTGGACGGGGGCAAATAATTTTGTGTCAAAAATGTCTCAAGATGCTCTTTCCATTGCTACTAGTTTGATTTTTTTTTCAATAGAAACTATTCATGTGGCTCCCTGGTTATAGTATCAACATACTTTTCATGGTTCTCTTAAATGGGGCGTGTTTTGAAATGGATTATTTTTTACAAACACGTATACTTTTTGAAAAACTACCTATTGACATTTTTTGCTTCTTAACCAAGAAAAATGTACCTCAAATTTTTATTAAAACTTTTTTTTTATCTAAGGACTATTTACATGACATTCAACACAGCTATAAGCAGATATTGACCAAAACTAAATTCTTAGGCAAAGCTTTTGTCGCCAGAAAAATTATTTCTCAGAGTTTATACTAAAAATCAATCAAACATGGCTTCTTAGAGGTTCCTATTCTGAAAGAACTAGTTGCCAAGATATTTTTAGTCGCCCGGGTGACCTGATGTCCTAGATTTGTCGGACCCTGGCTGAATTTAGCAAAGTAAAAATGCAAAATGAAAAACTGAATTTTTAGTATTAAAATGTTTGTTTATTAAATGGACCCGATTTTGTTTTAAAGATAATAATTTAGCCAACAGAAAACTTTTTCAAATTCGCCTTTTGCTTCGGAGGGGGAAATATTGCCCCCCCCCCCCCCATATACGATCTTGTTTTAAAATATCTGCGTTTAATTATGCTGCAATACTTTATCAATTGGATGCAGTCTTAGAATGTTCGTGAAAATGTGACGATACATGTGAACCCTATTTATGGATAGGTGAGGGTAATTTTGACTATAAAAAATATTTTGATGGACAAAGGTTTGTTTTTTCCCGAATTAATGTTACCCAGGTCGATATACAGGGTGTTCCAAGTTAACCTTCATGACCTCTATTTCCTCAACCGTTTGTCCTAGATATATACTTCTATTTGCGAAATTGCTCGAAATGAGGAGGAGAGTTAAGATATGGAAAGTTTGAAGCGAAAAAAATAATTAGTTAAGAAATAAAAAAATTAACTTTTTATAGGGGCTCCGGGCCCCCAAACTTATATTTAGGGAAAGCATCTCCATTGAAAAATAATACTAACACAAAAAAATGACATTTGTGCGATCAAAATCCATGGAGAAATGAAACATGAAACTTTATGACTTATACCACTGTGATTCTGGGGACCATATACACACGAAATTCGAACCATTCAGGTTCTTTAACCCTTTAACTGTCATGCCCGAGATAGTCTCGGGCACAGCTGGTTTTCGAAAATGTCACGCCCGAGTATTACTCGGGGTATTTTTTTTTTTTTTTTTTGAGTGTATCGTATTGTTATACCCGAATATATATCGGGAGACGTTTATTTCGGCTTCATCTCTTTATCAAACCCGACTGTTTCTCGGGTTTGTGCTTGGAAAAGTGTTAAAAATCAAAATAATTTGACAGTTAAAGGGTTAATAACAAACTATTCTTTATTTTCCTAAAATATATTTAACTGTAAAAGGATTTAACATGGGAATTAAAATACGAAAAAAATTGAATAAGAAAGAATGAAAATGTCTTGCGGAATTCACGAATATGTAAATTTACCGACTGTATAGTGATTACTTGAAATAACGTAATCCCTTCACTGCAGAATAAAATTGGCTTAACTAGATGCATTTCGTTAAGGCTAGAAGTTACGATGTACACGACGGAACAGTATGTAGAAATGGTGTTGCTTTACGGACAATGTAATCGCAATGTATATTATTTCTTAGATTCTACATATTTCGTGTGTTTAATATCTTTGTATAAAATAGTACAATAATTTACCTCTTGTAGCATCTGTATTTATTTTTGAATATAATGAGAAGCGAATGTTTTCTGACATGGACGAAACAAATTTCATTATCGTACCTAATCTAAAAACTCGTTATTCCTCTGCAGGGCGAAAATTTTCTTTTGTCAATTTGCTTACGGGCCCTGCGCATTTAAAACTCGAATATCTCCGCGAATTTTGATCGCACAGATGTCATTTTTTTGTGTTAGTATTATTTTTCAATGGAAATTCTTTCCCTAAGGGGGAGGGGGTCCCCCTTTGGGGACCCGGAGTCCCTATAAAAAGTTAGATTTCGTATTTTTTGACTGAATTATTTTTTCGCTTCAAACTTTCAATATTTTAACTCTCTACCTCATTTCGAGCAAATTTGCAATTGGAAGTATGCATCTAGGACGAACGGTCGAGGAATGAGAGGTCATGAAGGTTGACTTGGAACACCCTGTATATGTTTTAAGATTTTCTAGTCTATAGTGCTTAACATACGATGGATGTTGGCTCTGTATATCGTATTTAAATGTAATGAATACAGATGTAAAAAAGAAAACGTATATTTGAAAATTGTATAGAGATGTCAACAGAGAACCGCATTATTTTCAACTTTCTTTACTGCTGTGTATTTTTCACAACATGTTTTCATTTTTTATTCGCACTTTTGTAACTGATACAAACATTTAAATAGACAAAGTGTTTTCAATTTATCAAAGTTGATGGCATATCAAAGCACTGCGTAAAAATCGATTTATTTCAAGTGCTTTAAGCAAACAGACGAAACGCGAAACACGAACTAACTTGTGATTTTTGCAATGTGTAAGATTTTTTTTTTTTTTGCATTTTTTTTTCTTTTTTTTCTTTGTGGTGGATGGGTTTAAAAATTACTTACGAGGGAATATCAGAGCTCTAAAATCGTCGAGATCATCCGCTTTTCAAGATTTGTTAACTGTTAATACTTTTTTAAGACATTTTTTAAAAATTTTATAAATTTTATTAAAATGTCTTTACTTTTTTATGCATATTTAAAAAAAAAAAAAATAGGAAATGGTCGTTTGCGCAATTTAATTTTACTTTAGACCTAAGCTATTCCAATTAGTAGTAAATTAGGAAATGTGTGCCGTAAAATGTTATTCAAAATGTAGGTAATGTATTAAAAATCATTACAAGTTTTAATAATTTTTTCCACGGTAGAAATAGGTTTCTCCCCTCCCTCCCCACTCTTTCCTCTCTGGACCCTGCCTTTAGCTACATCTCTGAATGTCATTTTTTGAGTAGAAAAATTTCCCTTTATCCTTGAAAAATGTTTATTATTCAGTCCCTTATTAATGAAAAAGGTAATATAAATTTAAATACAAAATTGGAAAATCTTGAAATAGTTTTTTTTTTCATACTTGTCTAGTCATTTGCATAATGAGTGAAAATGGAAAAGTAAGACTGTTTTCTTATCTTAAGTACGGCCTTAAATAATTTAAGAAAGCAATATACCTGACAGCGAGTTACTCAAATTTAATAAAGGTATGTATGACTCATACTATTTTTCCTCTAAAAACTATCATAGCTTGAATTCTAACCGTGCCGTACTCTAGATGTTTTTCTCCCTAATCCTTAATTATTACTATGAATATTACTTATTTTTATTTTTGAAGCTTTAAGTTTGGTTGAATTTAACTTACTTTCCAATTATTTTTCTTCTTTAAAAATTAAAAAAAAAACCCTCCGAGTTATCATTAGTTACTAACTAGAGCGCAAAATCCTCTCACTACGCAGTATTCATACACCCCGGAGCACACAAATATTATAACTCATCATCATGAAATGAAAATAGGCTAATATAACCTGATTATTGAGAAAAGCTAATCATTGCTGTGTTTATAAATTTTATTAATACCCAGTAACTCATAAACTATCTTAAAGAAAGATAAATTATTATTTTTCAACCATTTTTAGATTTTAAATAGCTACTCTAACGATTGTGTTAAGCTTGATGTGTTTCCATAGACAACCATAACTAATCTTCCTGCATAAATTATTTTAATTATGCGCATTAGTTTCATATATTAAATATTCCTTACTTTTTAGGGTAAACATTTCTTCTTCTATATGGCACTTTTAAATTCGACATTATTATGCATGCTAAACACTTTTATTTCCTTCAAATCAAGTTTCTTGTTATGTTACTATAAGTAGGAGGTGCAATTATTGCTTTATAATCTAAAGTTCCAGTGATAAAAGCACATTGGTAATATATATAAATAGCTCTTTATATTAAACGTATATAAAGATGATAATTTGTTATAAACACTAGCATAAATACATATTTTGGTTCCGGAAAAACTTACAATCCGTATCCCCATAGTTATCATTTAATAGATAATTCATGCTTTTAAAATTTTACTTTTAAAAGCAAAGTGACTTTCCACTATGCGGTATTATTTTTAATTAAGCTGTATAATTAGTCAAGTCACATCTTAAAAATACCGCACATATTAGAAAAAGTCACTAATAACGCAGTTTTAGAGTGCATTTTTAGTTTAAAATTTTTAGTTTGAATTTTAATTATATTTAAAATATTTTGTTTTTAAGAAGTACATAACGAAAGAATTTCATTTTCATTTTTAGTTTAAAAGACTTTTTTTTTAAAGAGATATCTCCCAAAAGAAAAAAATATTTTTATTATTTTTTAACTGCAATTCAGTCTTCGCTACCAGATTTCAGTGTTGTTGAAGAAGACAGAAATATGTCAACAGAGCTGGATACCTTAGATAGGTAAGTGGAAACAATCACTCCTTTTAATTTAAAACGTACTTGCATGTAATTTAAATTAGAAATGATGGCATAAGAACTCAAAAGAAGGGGCAGAATTTAATTTAAAAATTGAGATTTGGCAAAAAGTATTACAAAAACTGTTTCTAACTTCACATCTCATTTTCCAAAAATACTTTGCGTTTTATGTCGATTTTTCAAAGCTAATTCACCATTTTTTAGTAACTCGATCTGGCATTAATAAACTAGTTTTAACACCAAAATTCCTCGATGATAACGAAGATGAAAAAAAGCATTAGCGTCAGCAAATTGAGCTGCATTTTGTACATTTAATATAAAAAATGAAATTACTTATCTCCTAAGGTATTTAAGACGCGATTTCTTCGAAATATATAAAACAAAATTTCTCCTGTTTCTAAATTCGTCATGCAAGAATTCCTGCCTTTTCTTTGTCCACAGGGAGTATTACTTGATTTCTTAATAAAGAATTGAATACAAAAGTTAATACTAATGTTAATCCCAGTAAAAACATTTATCTTATAATGTATTTTATCCTCAGAAATACTTCAAAATTGATTTTTGTTTACAGATTCAAGCATTTGATCTTTCATCAGACACCTTTTTGAAAACAAGAACGTGGCAAGATGAAGATAGTTTTAATTTGAACTCAAGCGTTAAGTATAAATATTATGGTATCACTTTAAATTATTAAGTTAAATGTAAAAGTTTACAAAAATGTTTTTTTTTTTTTTTGAATAATAATTTTAGTATTATTTTTAATCAAGTAAATAAAAGCAAAAAAATATTTTTTACATGAAACCATAAAAATAATTGTTTTAATTATTACTTATTATTTTTATTATTATTATTATGCTTCGAAAATTATTTTGTTAACTTAATGAATATTTACTAATATTGAGACTCATTTTAATATATAATTAGAAATTACCTTTGAGACTGCTGTTTTAAATAAAAGTTACTATTAGAAGCTCAGTTATCAATATAAATATATTCAGGGCTACACAAAAATTAATGCAATTCCCATTCCTAAACTTTGCAATCCTGAAAAGTTTTTCAAAAAAAAAAAAAAATTAGTTTTAATTAGCTTTATAAACTGTTCGACGAATCCAAGCATTTCTAAAATTAATTAAATGGGCGCAAGCTATAAAGTATAGTATTTTCCAATAGCCATACGAATGAGTCCCCTATAAGATCAACTCATTAAAAAAAAAACGTCAAAAAGTACTACCAAACTTTAAAAAAAAATATATAGAAAAATTCTTTTTTATTATAAAGACATATTAAACAATATATTTGATTCGCCCTCAAAAACATAAAAATTTACCATTTATTTCAATGGAGAGTAGACAGATCAATCATCCCAATTGGGGTACTGGTAAGTCATTTTTTTTTTTGGTTACTCATGCGCATAGTTCATGAGCATATGTGCAACACATGCAGCAAACGACATATCCTGTACCCTATCCCTTGGTGTCTTAATAAGAACAACGGACTCCTAATAAGGTCAATCGTGGACTTATTGGGCCACAATCTACTTTTCTAGGATTATCAAATCACAGAACGCAGCGATATTTTTCTTTTTTAATTAATAAACTATATAAATTAGACTTTCTAGAATAATTAACAACTTTTTTATACTACTGTTTTGACAGCGAATCATGAAGAAACAAAATTTTTGCTGTGAAATAAAATAAGGCAATTTTGAAAATACCTATGCAATAACCATTGCTACACATTTGCCTGTTGATAGCAAATTACTAGTTGATAACGGTTTATCATCAGTTAGGTTTTTTGATAACAATATAATTCGGCTCTACGGTCTGATTTTCTTAGGTAAAACCTCCCGCGCATTTACGCATGCGTCAGGTCTTGGAAAGAGTAATAAGAAGCATTTTGAGTCGAATCAACGTAGAACAATGCTAATTTAAAATACATAGTTCAGTTGAATATGCCATTAGGATAGCAAATGCAAGTTTTAAATCGAAAATTTCGGAAAGTTCCCACTCATAACCCATCACCCTTTTTTTTAAATGAAACGGTTCGCGAGTGCTAGGCGCGGCTTTCACGGGTGGACAGTAACGAAGTTTTGCTATCCTACATAGAAAAATATGGGTGGCCCTAAAAGTCTATACATGCTACATGGCCTTATTTGGTGCACCTTATTTCAGTATACATTTAAATAAAACCAAAAAATGGTAAAACCATTTCTTGCCTGTTTTGCGCTTGAGTTAATCAGAAAATTTGATTAATTAACATAAATACAGGGCTTTCTATTGCTAGTTAGTTAATCGCGTGAGCTTCAAAAGCAGTCTCAAGAAAGTTTAAGTATGTGCAGAACCATTCGTAAAACGTTTTATTCAAAATTCGTTCAACATTTTTATTTTATTAAGCTCGTTTCTTCATAAAAGGGGAACAATTTTAATATTTTTTTAACTCTTAAATTTTTTCAGATATTAAACCACTATCTAAATGTTTCTCCGTATTCCTAAACAATGTCTATATGTTTCTATAGAGTAGACCAGGGTAGTGTCAAATGTCTGTAAAAAAGGCCAATGTTTGTCTGTATTCTGAAAATTCTTCAAACCGTTTTTGCTCGTAAGATATGGCAAAACTCTATGAGGAAAATTAATCGTTTAGAAATTTACAGTTAACTTAATGTTCATGTTTAATCAAATGAGTGAAAAATTGTCATTGTTTCAAATAACTGAAATGAAAATAATATAAATCTCATTAAAGCAATTTTATTTTACAGGTTCATTTCTCGTTGAAGCTTTCTGAAGACAAGAACAAATACAAACTTTGGTTAAAAGAACTGTAATAAATATATTTTTTAAATATTTTTCTATTGAACACAAGTTTTTGACTTTCAGTGTATATTTCTACTTTCGATTTCTGCTTTTCGCTTTCGATAGACGTACTATGTCAATGTTTTCAGAGAAGTACTTTTCAATGTATTGTAAGCCGGTCCATATTTTTACTTTGAAAACATATTAATTTTTAAAAAGTGGAAGCATTTTTTAGGTATTCTATTTAACGTTTGTGATTTCAAGTGCGCTTTTTATAACGCTGACTTCAAACCAGAAGTAACATCTGGGCGAAATAAAGTAATAAAAGTATTGGCCAGCAGCAGAATTTTTGTTGCTATTCTTTCGTGGGAAGGAAATTGTTATCTGCAAATATGAGCTTCTGATATATTCGAAAAAAACTCGTTTTGGATTATAGGGAACTGACTGATTTTAACATTTAATGACCCTTTGATGATTTCTTTTTCAGGGGAAGGGCAGGGGCGAGACAAAAAGAGAGAGAGATATAGAAAAGAAGCCACTATTAATATCAAGCAATTTCCCAGTTTTTGATTAGGAAAATACTTGCTGCGTATACGTATAGAAATTTGAAAACAAAATCGGATGCTAATGGCTAATAAGTGGGCATTTTTTCGACTCTCTCTCTTTGTTTTTTTTTTCATATTAAACCCTTATCGATATTTTATTAGCTAAGACATTCAACGCTTTTTCTCAAGGTTCATATTTTCCTTCAAAGAAAATGATAATTTCCAGTGATGGATTGAAAATCTCAGCTTACAAGATGAAACAAGGCAAGCGATTAAACGACGCAAGTGCTTCGGGATTCAAATGTTATTTAAGCTGCTTAATGCATGCATAGTGAACAAGCTAACCAGATTTCAGTTACGCAATATCAACCAACGAAATAACGTGAAACATAGCACCGCTGTTTTTTAAAAAGGAAAATGGGAAGTTGTAAAAGGATTAGCTATTGCATGGGCGAGACAGTGACATGCATAGAGAAGCCGACAAGAGTTAAGGTTGCTGAAAATGCTGGCCAACGCTCCGCCATTTTTGATCCTCGTTGTTATCACGCCCAATTTAAATGTTGCCCCATTAAGTTTTACCGAGCTTGTTTTCCTTGTTAAATTTCTCAGATACTTTTTAGGATTCTTTGTACACAAAACAAATGCATGAAATAAAGTGGAAAATAGAAAGTCAAAAGAATGATAGTGATAACGCGTATTTAATTGATTAATTAGTGATAAAAACATGTATGATCACAGCCGAATTTAGCTCCATGCCGCCCCTAGGCAGATTAAAAATCTGCCGCCCCCCCACATCTAAAGAAGAAGTAAACTTCCTCAACTCGAAAAAAGGAACTAAAGTCTATAAAAAGTTTAGTTTTCTGAAAAACAAATTGTCCATCTCTTGAAGAAATGATGATGTTTCACATTATTTAATTTTGCACGTTTTTACTGTGCCCGTAGGCTTTTTACTGTTCTAGGGTAAGAAACGATTCCCATTACTCCAATTTAAATAATATTTACAGCATGTGTTGTATACATATTTACATATATCAATTAATAAATTATTATTATTTTTTTCTCTTAGCCCTTTACAGTTTTATAAAATTTGTTCTCTTTCATTATCTGAAGTCGTAAAACGGTTCCTTATAATGAAAACGCAGATGAATTATTATAAAATGTTATAAGCATGATTTAGACCTAAAAATCACAGTATAGTAATATAAAATGGAGAATGGAAATAAGCAGTAAACGAGACTTGTTTCGAGTATTAAGCATGGTTCACTAAAACAGCATATTTACTTTCAGAATAAACTGCCTTCTTTGAGTTGTTTCAATATTCGACATCTTTCGCCCCAAAAGACAGTTTGATTAAAAACGATTACGTTCCGAACAACTTATATTTATTCTTTTGCGTTATTTTGATGAAAATCGTGTTTCGCTATCGAATATTTAACTTTGTTATTTAACACGAAAAAAAAAAAAAAAAAAACTAAGCTCAATGACTAAAATCCTACCATGCCCATCTCAGTTCAAGTGACCAAGGACTCTGGGTTGCGGGACAAATGCACACATCTTCCGGTTTGGAGATTGGACAAATGCGAAACAGCAGAGTTTAGTTCCCACGCACGTTTGTTACTCATATAGCTGAATCTTCTCTGATCACTGAACTTCAATGTTTTGTGCGTTGACCATTTTATCATCGCTGTCATCTTTATTTATAATAGCATTTTTACGCTGTTAATTTGTTTTATTTATGAATCTACGATTTGAATTCATCTTTGTCATACATTCACTGATATGAGTTTCTTACAAACTCCTCACTTTTTGACGGCATTTTACTTTTAAACTGTTATTGAATTACATTTCAAAATGTCCAAAGTTTCCATTTTTGAAATCTGACCATTCTAAAACTATGTATCACGTTTCAAAACTCTTTGAAGACTTTTATTTTCTGATTTTAATTTAGCACGTTTACTTTGTTAAGAGCCATTCAGACTTTTTTGCTCGTTACTCAGCTTTGCTTGCATCCAGAACTCAATATTAACAGAAAACAATTTTCAAATCAAATAATAAAGTGTAAAAGAAAAAATACGCGTCAAGCACTCAAGAAACCACAAATGGATAAATTTCAGTATGAAACCAAATATCATTGACAAACTCCAATCTTGTTGCGACTTCTCTCCAAACGCAATTACACCTAATATTCTACAATCGAGGTCCGTTTTTCATCTTCATGTGTAAAAGTAAACATTTCTAAATAACAAGGAAAGGATTTCGCTATCGAAAATGAAAGAACGCTAATATTTTTCTCTCAACAATAAAAGAACATGGTTAAAGCAAAAGTTGCTCAATGTTAAATTTTTCTGGCGAAAATTTAAGGGAAAAAAGAAAGATGTGCAATCAACTTAAGGGGCTGCATGTAATTGATGTCACACCTTTCACAAAAAAAAAACACCCCTCCCCCCTCCTCTCTGTCACTTTGTGTTACATTTCACCAAGGATTCACCTAACACCCTCCCCTTGTCACATATTACGCTGTTTCTATTATATTATTATTAGAAAAAAGTGGGTAATGTCGTACTTCTTGTTACTCTCCCCCCCCCCCCGTTTTATCGTAAACTGTATCACAATTTCATAAAAACCTTTACCCTCCTCAAAGCGTAACATTATTTGTAGACAGCCCCTAAGAATCTAAGCTACAAACATATCTACGACCGCATGTTCATTTTTCTTCATAGCGAACTTGGAGAAAAATTTAAAATTGAGCTGAAGGCGGTAGAAAACAGTTATATAGTATTCGCAGAGAGGCTGCACTTTTGATTTTGCTTTATAAATATTTTTAAGAAACACACAGTACAGAGCATTGAAATACTGTCTAAAACTTATGCAGATCATCTAAAACGTCTATAAAATTTTTTAACAAAAAATGTCTGGGGGAGAACATACAGGTTGATTAAGGAAAAAGATAGGGAATAACTAAAAATTTTCTGAAAATTGCACCATATCTTGATAATGTCTATAATGGAACGTTTTTACAAATATAAATGTACAAATTTTTTAAATATTTTTTTATATTATGGTTATGTAGTCAGTGGGAAATGTAGAGTACTTCAGTAATTGAATAAATTCTACATACAGTACAAATATGCAACGATGTTGCTGTTTATGACATTGGATTTCTTCATTTCACAGACGGCGTAAATTAAATCATCTACAAATTGTTTATAAGATGTCTCAATCACTTGTGATTCACGACATCACTAAGCATTAACCTGTAAATCTATGCAAGATAAGAAAAAAAAAATAAATGCCTTTGTGCGAATATGTGAAACGTGATTAAACAATGTGTAAGGAGCACACACTTGCCGGCCACCTTGTCTAGTGGTCAGAGCAGTCTGCCACGGATGGTGAGATCTCGGGTTCGAGTCCCTGCTTGGGCATGGATGTGCTTTCTCTCCCTTGTCCTTTGTGTGAATGTGTTGTTGTGAAAGGTTGACTACCCTATAAAAGGGTACCTATATGGCATGCGTGTACTGTGGAAGACTTCACACCAAATTAGGGTACATTTGGAAAAGTGAAGCAACGCACCCAAAAATTGCCTGCCTGGCTAGCTGGAATACGACAAAAATAAATAAATAAACAGCGTATAAGATGCACCAATTTGGGAGCAAAATTGCATTTTTTTTTTTAAATTTGTGCATTTCATACGCTTCTTAACTATATATGATGTTTCCATAGTCTTCGAACTATGAGAATCTAAGCAAGGAAAGTATATTTATACTATCAACAAAATGTCTCCTTTTATCTGATAAAACTTAAATATCGGCAACCAATACGTCAGCTTTTTTTCCTCAATCCTGTCAAATCGATATCGATTAAGTATAAGCATGAGTCAGATAGGTATAGTATCTTTATTAAACCGCTCTATAATACCTGTGGATAAAGACAACGATCTAGTCCTGCAGCGTTAAAATTTTTCGAGCATTTTAAGGTTATATTGCATAATAAAGTACTTAAGGAAAAAGTTTTGCAGCAAATTTTCTCGGAAAAGTAAACCATCACAGTTTCAATTAGTTGACATTTTAGGTTTTTTTTACAAATAAGAACATATGAGTAGTTGAAACTAGTCAGGTATTGAAATAAAAAGGCGAGGGTATACTTAAGTGATTATAATAGGAGACTCCGAACCCTATCACCCCCTCTCCTTGGCTAGACCATAGGACGATAGTTCTATTAATAAAGGAAGCAGCAAGAGAGAGGGTAATACATATCACCAATCCTATAACGGCGGTTTATGTACAAACGTGTCAGTACTCTTATGACCCTCGCCTCCCAGATGGTAAATTATGACTGCGCTCTTCCTATTAACCCTCCAGGACTCGCCCTGCGAGCAAAATGCTCACACCAAGAAGGGAAAAGATTGCATCGTTTTATTTCACCAAATATTTTATTTGTTTCAGTAACTATAATCATTTTGTTTTAAACGTGGTGCTTAGAAAAGGAACCAAAAAAATATTTTTCACCAAAACGCATTTTAAACACTTGTTGAGAGAAAAATAGGTGATGTGTGAAAAATTCTCACTCACGGGGAAATCTCTGATCGACGCGAGTTCCGGAGG
This sequence comes from Uloborus plumipes, assembly GCA_038373865.1. Classification (NCBI taxonomy): domain Eukaryota; kingdom Metazoa; phylum Arthropoda; class Arachnida; order Araneae; family Uloboridae; genus Uloborus; species Uloborus plumipes. The sequence continues at coordinate 58,115 of JAXGGA010005409.1, forward strand.
GTTAATCAAACCACGAAATTAAACCGCAGCCGGTACAAAATGGCGTCCGGGATGGGGCCTGCACGGGGCGCGGCAGTCAGGAACAAGACCGTCAGATCGATGACAAGTCAGCTTCATCAGACGCATGAAGACACGCTCGGTTGGGCAGCGGGGATCCCTTTTCTGGAAGCGCGGCGATTGCATTAGATGGCCCGCGAGCGCCCAAACTCAATTTCCCGCAGTCGGCACCGGCACAAAGCCCCTTCTCGCAGCAGCGGCGGCGCTCGTTAGGCAAGCCCGCGGCTGTTTGGTTGCTCACAGGTGCGCCAGGCAAGATTCCATAATCCGATTGTCTTCGGGCCTTGGACCGGGTCCCGCAATTAAGGATACGGTCCGCATTGGTTCTCCACCGGGTAGGCTTAATTGTTTGCCCGGAAAATAACCGGGGAAAATTCAGGAGAATCCCGGCTTCCAGTTCCCCCTTTTTCTTCCTTCTTCCTCCTCCCGAAAAGTTTTTATTTTATTTAATTCCTTCTCTTCTCTCTCCTAAGTTTGGGAACAAAGACGCAACTTGGCGAAGTGGAGAAGGAATGTTGTGCAAGGTTTTTTTTTTCTTCATTTTAACTTGTTTTAAAAGCTAAAGAAGTCTTATTTGTTTTCTGCGAGGAACGAAAACGGAGCAGTGCTGCTTTTCGTATCTTGCAGGAGGAATTCAGCTCTTTTTAACTTTTTAAACAACATTTGCAATTTTAGCCCTTTAGAATGATATGAAAGTAAAATTATGCTACTTAAATTTTAAACCCCTTTTAATCTTCGAAAGCGTTCTCCGATAATCAAATTGGAAGTATTTTTTATATATCTTTTCGTTTCGTTTACAAAAAAATCTGTTTTAAACAGTAAGGATTTTTTTTCCTATAAAAGGAATTTGCAAACTGTTGAAATTCCTTAAACTTCGTTAAATATCCTACTTGTTGTAAACTTTATTGTTTGGATGTGAAAAAATGCAGACTATGACACCTAAAATTAAAATTTTTGAAAATAATGAAAAATATTTTTTCTGCAGCAGACAAAAAGTAGCAGCAATGCACTTTAAAGAAAAGCGTATCTTGGCGATAAACTTCAGTCCGTTTAACATGTTAACAAAAATTTTAGCTCTTTAAAATAATAAGAAAAATGAACTATATTTGAAATCTTATTCTTAAAAAGCAAGGTAGTCTAAATATCATAATATTGTTTTCTGAAACAAGTATTTACATAGCGATTTAACTTTCAGAAAATCTATATTCATTATTCAAATCGATATGTTTTTCTCTGGGAAGATAATTAGTATCTTATTTAGATTTATTAATTTTTACGTTTTGGACGTTAGAAGAAAATTTTGGTTATGACACCCAAGACAAAAACTTAACCATTATTATTATTTTAATTCCGATATATTTATATTTCATTTTCAGCATATAACCTAATAAATAGCCATACACAAAAAATGCAAAATGCGAGATATTTATAATTAATGGATACGCTTTAGATGCATATTTGAAACACTAAGAAAACATTTCAAGGGGTTTTCCCTTGCTTTTAGACATTTTTCTAAACATTTGGACAAACTTCTAAGTAAAATACCTAGATAGCCAGAATGGGAAAATGTAAATATCTGTGACTCTTTGGAATCAGAGTGAAAAAGTATAAAGCTACATGATTCTCTTGAAGTCAAGATGGAAAAGCGTAAATTTATGGAACTCAGTTTAGGAAAAACTGAAAAACACACACCAGCGTATCCCTTGTTAGGAACTCAGAATGGCGAAACGTAAATGTATGTGACTCTTCCCGGGGTGAAATAGAGTAAATTTATTTGACCCATCTTGAAAAACATAAAATTATGAGGCCCGTCCCAAGAAATATTGAGAAAAAAAAAGCCTACTTACCCTGTGATAGGAACTCAAAATATAGGAAGAAAAGAAGTATTTTTCTCTTCTTGATAATTTAGTTGGAAAAGCGTCAATGTTCTTCACACACATCTTAAGAACTTTCGATTGAAAAACTAAAATTTAAGTACCCCGTTTTGGAAATAATGAGGAGAAAAAATTTTCATCTTCTCCATATTAGGAAATTAGGGCGGAAAAATGAAAATTAACATGATCCGTTCTAAGAAGGTGGAATGAAGAAAAAAAAAAGAGTTAGTTAACGTGGCCGTCCAAAAAGTGTAAAACTAAGTGCAAATATAACTCATTTAATCATTCAATAATTTTTCTTTGTTACAAAAATTTATGTAAATTATATTTAAAATCATTAAAAACCATTATTCACAGGATACTTGTACGGGTGGGAGCAAAGCGCAAGTTCTCTCTCTCATCCAAAAATAATGTGTCTCTCCACGTCTCCAAGTTCAAAAGTAATCTTTCGATATAAAATTATAATATTGATGGATTTACACACATCAAGAGAAAAGAATCAAGTTAATAAAGATGTGTTTTACATTTTTCTCGTGTTATTATTTCGTAAAAAATAAAACGGGATCTTTAAATTGTGAGGAGGGGCTACACTGTGGCTATATCTAATATTTGAGATCGTGTCCCGAATTTTTTGGAGAAGGTCATTTAATCAATAATGATGTTAAAATTCAACAATAAAACCCAATTTTCCTTTTAAGAAATGAACTTAACGTGCACCGCCCTTATCACGCCGCATCTCTTTTGAACAGCCAATCCCCCATGCCCCTTTTTTTTGGGGGGGGGGGGCATCATCCGCCTATGCTGTCGTTTGCACTTTTTACAGTACAAAATAGGTTCTTTTCAACACTAAAGAACTGATGAAGGTCCTAAAAACAAGAAAATCAATACAAATAATAAAAAGTTGAAGACGAATATTCTCCTAACTTATAAGTGGGTGCATCATACTCAAGAATGGACCTGACGATAGAAGCGCTTTCGCATTTGATCACCAAGAAGCACCGCAAAAGTTTCTGCTTAAATTAATGTTATTTTAATATTTGATGAACGAAGAAAATCCATAAAAATTTACAAATCCTCCTTGATACTAGACTTTTTACTTGTTAGTAAATATTTTTCTTGCTATGTAGTCTATCTTGATTTGGTAGAGCTTTTGTAAGAACAACAGGGATGAACTAAAGCTTATGTTGATATATCATACCAAGAGATTGTCTCATATTCATATAAAAATTCATTCATATTTGATCAAAATGTTACCAAAACTATGTCCTAATATTATTATTCCTTTCTTGGTTTATCTTCTTGACTTTAAACTACTTAGCAAAACTACAATACCTCTTTTAAATTTTAAATGAGCTCTTATGTCAAAAAATACGTAAGAGATAATTATTTTTATTACTTATTTCAGTACTCATGTTTCACGCATTTTTATAAGTAAACGAATTGAAATCCCAGTAAAACTTTTTTTAAATTTTCCTCTATGTGAAACAGGGGCTACATTAAAAAAAAAAAAAATACTTTTTATGAACACCGTTTTAAATCAAAGCCGTATTTCAACTAGCTTTCTTTTTCTTTTCAGGCACTTTGGTGCTAAATGTGCGAAGTGCTCGCGGACCATCCATGCTTCTGATTGGGTGAGGCGAGCAAGGGACCAAGTCTACCACCTAGCCTGTTTTGCCTGTGATTCCTGCAAAAGACAACTATCCACCGGTGAAGAATTTGCCTTGCACGACAGTAGGGTACTGTGCAAGACCCATTTTTATGAGTGCATGGACGGTGGGAATGGGTCAAATGACGGTAGGTGGGTCATTAACTTGCTCTTCGATTGGAAACTGTGTGTCACCTTTGTAAGACTATAAGTTCAATTAGAGATGTTCATAAATAACTAGTAAATATATCGATAATAGTATTGTAATTATTAGTAGATAAAATCATTTTAATGATGGAAGTGATATTAATAAATGTAAAGTTCAACCAATTTAAACGGAGATTAAAAGTAAAGCAAATCTACCGAATAAATACTACAAAGAATGCTATTTTGTTTTCTTTGAAAAAGTTCACTAATTTTTAAACAACTTCAAACCATCAAAAACTTGAAACTTTAATCTAAAAATCTTTTAATACTAATATCAAGAGGGGGGAGGAGAAAATTTTGGAAACTTTCTCAGTTAATGCCAACTTTGGTAAATGATTCATTTTCAAAATTTAATAAAATTGAAGCGAAAACCTATGATTAAAATATTTTTGTAATAAAATATTTTCTTTGTGATTATTGAAAAAATATTTTTTTTTTCAAATGAATGATTATATAAAGGAATGTAAGAATAAATAGCGAAACATTAAGCGAATAAATTAAAAATATTAATTAATACATAAGCATATAAAGAGATGAACAAATTAAAGGAATATATAAAAAATTAGGTGAATGAAAAAATAAATCGAAATATGCACGAAAAAGTGTAAATGAAATGATTATTTAACGAATACTTAATTTTTTAATGAACGGATGAAAATAAATAAATGAAATTAACTATTTTACTTTGCTCCACATGCACGGGACAAATGTTGTGAAATATGTGAAATCATAACCTTTCTAATCTTATTAAATAAATATTGCACTGGACAACTGTAGATCTCATTTAATGTTTAAAATATTAATTTCAAAAATTTTATCATTTGAAAATAAAAAAAATTAATAAACCATAAAGTGTTTGAATATGACACAATTTTTGAAAATGACTAAACACGAAAATATTTTACCATTTCACTTCGCACGGCTATTTTAAGTTTCCCCACCTTCCACTAGTTCTATTTAATAAAGGAAAAAGATGCTTAAAAGGGAACTACTATAATTGCCTCCACGAGCTAATACTTGTTTCCCCTAGTGAATTTCAGCAGTACGGTGGAACGAGAACAGCCGAAAAAAACTTTTTTTTTTTTTTTTTTCATTTTTATAACAATTGAAGGAGAAAAAAGATGAAAGTGCCCAAAAAGTGATTTCGAGAAAAATGAAAAACAAAGTTTGATTTCTATTAACTCCCTTTGTAGTTAATAGAGTCTTCATGCACATTTCGGTCGATTCTCATCCTTTTTCCCCCTTGTTGTTCTACCAGATGATATTACTCCTTCATAGCCCCTAGATAGCGCTAATATCTCAAAATCGACGAAAAAGTGACTTTCATCTTTTTTCCCCCTGGCCCTTCAATTAATAGTACGTAATTCATGTCATAACTTTAAGCCGTGTAAATTGACGAGAATTAGTTCTTTCTGCACCTCGATATTTTGCTTTAAGTGTGTATATATAACTGTGTATCTTACTAGACCATTAAGAGCTTAACTATCCACAGTCTCAAGTCTGTTTTTAAAAACGAATAACTAGTTTTCAGCTATTCAGTTTTGTTGAAATAGTGTAATTCTTGTTCGAATCCTTTTAAGCTTTTTAAACCCACATCGACAATTCGCTGGGCAGAGAAGTAGGACTTTTAAAAACAAAAAAGTTAAAATCTATGATAAAACTTCTAAGAACCCTGAAGCTACAGTGAAAAAAAAAAAAAGAAAAATAATAATTTCAGTCAGTTCGTGGTTTGTTTTACAAAGATATGTAATTCTTTCTTTTTAACTCTTTGAGCTTTACGAATAGCATTTAAATGTGGAGGATTTGTGTTCGTATTTTCGAAAGATGATGCCAATTAATCAGTAAAATATTTTTGGAATCGAGTTTGGGAAAAGTTATATGCAGCTAGAAGTGATCGTCTATTTTTATTTTCATTCGTTACTTACATCGAATGCGGTGCTTTGAAAAAAACGATAATACTTTTCAGCAACATATACTTACTTTACTCTTTTTTTTACTGATTGTATTCAGGAGAAATTTAAGGAAATATTTTTCAATTTTCATTTTTGGAATTCAGAACGCGAAACATTACTGCCATAGTTAATGTCATTTTAGGCACCAAATGCTTGACATTTGCGGCATTATTTACAAGCAAGACACCAAAACCGTAAGGAAGTAAGATTTATCAGTTTTATTTTTATGTATTTTGTTTATTTTTTGCATATATTTTTATTAAAACATATGCAAGAGCTACAAAATAAAACACGAAAAAAAAAAAAAACGTAATCTTATCAACCTATTTTCTGGTTTGTTTATTTCTACATGAACAATGGAAGGAGAAATTGGGATTTTAAGTTCTAGGGGGAGTACAGCTTGTTTTCAAGCATACAAATATTTGTCCTTTGTAACAATTCTAATTAAACGTGAAGCACCTTGCGGCTTTCTGCTGCAGCTTACAGCATTTGGGCTCCCGGCTCTGTCTCTTACGAATCGCGAAACGTACACTGAAAAATTCAGATTTGAGACGTTTCTGTCCAGTCATGGCTACCTGCGATCTTAAGCGGCTAGCCAGACGGGCGAAAAAGAGCGTACAAGCAGAACTTACATTTTCTGCCAGTTCAGTCATTTGGCGCTGATCTCCTAGGGTTCGGTGAGACTTTTTAAAGGGAAAGGTATAGTAATAACATGCGTGGTAAAGACTTGATTTCTAGGAGTAAAACTGTTTCAGTCTTGATGAAAAAAAAAAAAAAAAACATCAAAATACATAGTGTTGTTATGTGTTCACAGTTTAAAACATTTATAAAGCACATGAAACAATTTAACACGTTGACTGCCAAGCAATTCCTAGATTAGGAGTTGGGCTAAAGCCAATCTACATGTGCTGAGAGAGTTAGGACTTTATGGTACCTTCACCGAAACCGAAGCCAAATATCTCTACTTCTGCCCGAGTATGACATCTGCGCTCGAATATGCATGAAAACAGCAAATCCAGGAACTACAAGCTAACTCGAAGTGGACTCAACAGCTAAGTTCACATACCACGAGTTATCTCGTAGCTTGGCAGTCAACGTGTTAAAGATTGTTTAAAAGTCATAACACATGCAGTCTTCGAAACTACATTTACGTGAAACATTACGTTTACATCTGATTTAGAAGATAGCTTTATATCAGGGGTGGCCAACCCGCGGCACGCGTGCCACAATGCGGCACGGCAGAGCAGTAACAGTAGCACGCGAAGACTTTATGAAAAAATTCCAAAATTAAGGGAACATGTCGATTTCAAAATATTGATAAAAACTAAAACCCTTGAACTGATAAATATAATGATATCATGACGATTAAGTGTCAGGAGACATGCTTACAAATTGTCTTAACTACTATATTGCAAAAATACTTAGCGTTACCTTTAGACATCCAACGAAAGCTGGGACGCTACAGACACTGCTTTGTAAAGCATATTTGAGCGTGACACGAATGAAACTTTCGATGCTGCAGAATGGATTCTTGATCTGCAATAGTTTCCAGCTAAGTAGAGTGATGAAATTTTTTTAAAAAGTTAACTCTGCAAGTAAAATTAAGAAACCAGATTGGACAACATTCCGTATGGTTGCACAACTAAAGATCCTTAAATTGTTTTTGTTACATTACTTGAAAAAAATTTAGGAAAAAAACTTCAAAAGTATCATCGAACTATTTATCACAAACTCCTTGCCAAAAAATGAGACTATCTCTGCTGATGGCTCTGTAGAGTTCACTCTATTAACAAACTACAAATTAGAGCTCTGAATGTTTTAGGGACTTTTCCCAGGAGAAAGAGGAGAGCATGGCAAGTTACTCCTTCATTGAAATGTGCACTTGCTGTCCAAAGGAAAAATAGTCATAAGATTTTAGAATTTTAGGGAATGTGTTTTTTAAAATGACTGGAAGGAAAGCAATGAGGACTTGCTACTTAGGAATGAAAAATATCAGATGAATTTATCTATGTCATCTCTTATTATCCGCCCTATAAGTACTTTAGATAGTACAAAAAAAAGTTTCCTAAATCAGTGTAGGCCATCTACATTCTTTTATGATGAAACTTCCGGTTCTTTCTCTCTACTTCGGAGGAAAAAAAATAAACATTAAATTTAATACTGAAAGTACCGATCCAAGTTTAATAATTTTCCAACGAGAAATGGAGAGAATTTTACACATATTTTAAGCATACATTCAGTGTTAGAAGTTTGATGATTTTCAGGATCATAAAAAAAAAATGCTGATCTTTTCAAATTCTTTGTCTATTTCTCTGCAAGACACTACTTGTTACCCTTCTGAAATCCAAATCAGAATTACTGACCTTTTGCATTGGTAATCAAACATAAGAGCTTATTTCAACAGAATGTCATCCACGTTATATGGAAATTTGTACCAACAAATATTTTTTTCACATTTACACTCTTTAGCCGCCTAATGCTGTTGTAGATTTGGTTCAAAATACAAAAACAAATATTTTTTGTTATGAATGCAGAAAAATCTAAATACCGTTGAATATTAATTGATAGTACTTAAAACACTTAAACTTCTTAGGATTCTCAAGAACTAATTCTAAAATTAAAGACTTGGTAAAAAAGATGAACTCATAAACCACATTAAGTACAGAATGTTTAATTTTTAGAATAGAATATTTGGTGTTATTTGTTTTTTTTTTAAGCATAAGCCAACTGACAGAACTTATAAAAGTGTTTATTAACGATAACTCTTAAGTTCGTACTTGTTTTATCTTTATTATCATTTAGCTTTCAATTACTCAGATTTACGAGAAAAAAATGTTTCATTTGAGTAAGAATTACACAGTTAGCCAACCTAAAATCCACTTTTAACTTTTTTAAAAATTTCAGTCCGTTGGAAAAATACAATGTGGCACGCTGAGCTTTTTCTCTCCAGATAGTGGCACTCTCCCTAAAAAGGTTGGCCACACCTGCTTTATATATTCGAGAGACAATCATTTATTTAAAGGATTACATTTTCCTCACTTCCGTTTTAACCAGAGTTGCAAAAAGGAAAGCTGATTCTTCTAAAATTACACTTACAGAAGCGCCGAAGAAAACGTAAAAGTTCAATTAAAATGCAGTTAGATGCAGGCCCGTCCTTCCGAATTGGGGGAGGGGGTAATTCCGAATTAGGGGAGGGGGGTCAGAGGGGGGGTCAATTAAAATACAGTTTTGTATTTTAATTGACCATCTCCCCCAAATGGGGGGGAATTCGGAATTGGGGGGGGGGTCAGAGGGGAGTCAATTAAATTATAGTTTTGTATTTTAATTGACCCCCCTCCCCTGAATGGGGCGGAATTCGGAATTGGCGGAGGGGGGTCAGAGAGGGGTCAATTAAAATACAGTTTTGTATTGTAATTACCCCCCTCCCCCGAATGGGGGTTAGTTCCGAATTGGAGGAGGGGGTCAGAAGGGGGTCAATTAAAATACAGTTTTGTATTTTAATTCACCCCCCCGAATGGGGGTTAATTCCGAATTGGGGGAGGGGGTCAGAGGGGGGTCAATTAAAATACAGTTTTGTATTTTAATTGACCCCCTCCCGAATGTGGGGAATTCCGAATTGGGGGAAGGGGGTCAGAGGGGGTCAATTAAAATACAGTCCCCCTGGGGGGACTATTTTACAGAACGAACCACGAATACAGTCCCCCCGCCAGGGGGGACTGTATTTTAATTGACCCCCTCCCCCAAGTCGGAATCCCCCCCCCCAATTTGCGGGAGGGGGGTCAATTAAAATACAAAACTGTATTTTATATGACCCCCTCCCCCGAATGGGGGGAATTCCGAATTGGGGTGGGGGGTCAGAGGGGGATCAATTCCCCCTGGGGGAGTGTATTCTACAGAACGAACCACGAATACAGTCCCCCCAGTATTTTAATTGACCCCCCTCCCCCGAACGGGGGAATTTCGAATTAGGGGAGGGGGTCAGAAGGGGGGTAATTAAAATAGTTTTGTATTTTAATTAACCCCCTCCCCAGAATAGGGGGATTCCGAATTGGGAGAGGGGGTCAGAGGGGGGGGGGGTCAATTAAAATACAGTCCCCCCCAGGGGGAACCGATTTTACAGAACGATACCACGAACTGGATTTTACAAAACGAACCACGAATACAGTCCCCCCACGGGGGACTGTATTTTAATTGACCCCCTCCCCCAATTCGGAATTCCCCCCGATTCGGGGGGTCAATTAAAAAACAAAACTGTATTATAATTGACCCTCCTCCCCCCAAAGGGGGAATTCTGAATTGGGGGAGGGGGTCAGAGGGGGTCAATTAAAGTACAGTCCCACTGGAATCCCTCCCCCCAATTTGCGGGAGGGGGTCACTTAAAATACAAAACTGTATTTTTTTTGACCCCCTCCCCCGATATGGGGGGAATTCCGAATTGGGGGAGGGGGATCAGAGGGGGTTCAATTCCCCCTGGGGGGACTGTATTTTACAGAACGAACCATGAATACAGCCCCCCAGTATTTTAATTGACCCCCCCCGAACGGGGGGGGGGAATTCCGAATTGGGGGGGGGTCAATTAAAATACTGTATTTTACAGAACGAACCATGAATACAGCCCCCCCAGGGGGACTGTATTTTAAGTGATCCCCCTCTGATCCCCCTCCCCCAATTCGGAATTCCGCCCAACCAATTCGTGTGGGGGGGTCAATTAAAATACAAAACTGTATTTTAATATACCCCCCGTCCCCCAATTCGGAAGGACGGGCCTGCATCTAACTGCATTTTAATTGAACTTTTACGTTTTCTTCAGCGCTTCTTTATTTTAATTCCTCATATGTTTAAGAAAATTTTATTTTATTTTTATTTATTTATTTATTTTTTAGGGTGAAATATATTCAAATCAAATAATCATGCAATATAAAAATGAAAGCAATAACCAATGAAAAACCTTGTGCCACGAAAATAGCCCGAGAACGAAGGAAAGATAAAAGAAAGAAGAAGAACAGATATTGAGATCTTAGCATGTGCAGCTCAGCCAAATAATTCATTCCCCCCCCCCCAATCAATCAATTCAAATTGCTTTCCTATTAAAATTTTGTATTTGACAGAAAATTAACGAATCTCAAAAAATAAATAAAGAAAAAATTAAAAAAAAAGTTAATAAAATAAAATAATATAATGAATACATGAATGAATTTAAACTTTTCAGAGATTCAGATTATTTTTAAGTGAAGACAATAAGCACACCAGCGTTCTTATAGCGCCAGTACCAGTTTTGAATTAAATTGCAAACTAAAATACAAAAAAAAGTGCTTGCGAAAAGAATGAAAATGACTTTCGTCAATACTTTGCAATAGACACTCTAAAACAACATTCAGAAAAAAAAAAGAACACATGAAATTAATGTGCAATCGAGTATCGTGGGATGTGTTTCGATGAATAATGCATGAACAGAAAAATCACTTGAAAGAAATAACGCGGTTTTCACTGAAAAGCAAACCGAAATCTAGATTGTTAACACAGAAAAACGCTCAAACCAACCCTAGGAGATCAGCGCCACAAGCGGCGACAACGGTAGTACGAGATTTCCTTTGTTCTCCGGCGCGTCTGGCTAGCCGTTTAAGGATCGCAGGTAGCCATGGTCCAGTTAATTGAAATTCGTAAATACAGCTAATACTAAAAATAGTTTTGTGACTTTGCAGTGCGTAGATAAAAACAACTATTTGAGTTGGCATCACCGATCATACGTTTCATGATCGGTATGCAAACAGATTAAATTTTGCAATCAAGAGCGCCCCGATGGGAGGTCACGGGAGGTCGCTGTGACCTCCCAAAAATGTCATTCGGTAAATTTTGCTGATGATTCGGTAATTTTAAGATAGTAATGCAACGCGGAGGTTGTTGGTGTTTTTCATTTTAAAAATTGTTTTTTGTAAAGATGTCCAATGTTTTTTTTCATTAAATGCAATGTACAGTTAAAACTACCTGTTGCGATTGGCACCTTTCCGGGTTGAAACGCTTGTAGCACCAGCGGCACCATGTAGGGAGCCGAGATTTTACCCTTGGCTTGGGTGAAAACTGGCACCCTCAATTCAGCAAGTACCGCGGGTGAAAGATGGAACCGTATGAGAGCATAATGGCACCCTCACTGTTCACTATTGCTGATCCCCCCTGTGCTATGTGCGTTTTTTTTTTTTTTGCAATTGTGTTTACTTTTATTTATTATTTTTATTCACAAAGTCTTAGTACATTTTCACCTTGAACTCCGATTGGAAAATGATCGAAACTTGTAATTAAAGGCATTTTCTCACTTTTCAAGCTATTTTAAAAGAATTCATGACTTGGATTCAATTCAGTAGTTTTAAAATGATATGGACATTTACTACGGCATTATCTGTATTGAAAATGAAAAATGAAGAGGGAAGGTATTTTATGGATCCCTTTCAAGAATAGTCAAAAAAATTCAGTTGTATTATACGATCAGTAAAAAATTGAATCGTTTCATTACCTTCTAAAATTTTAATCAAGAGTAACATATTAATACGTATGTATAGTTCGACATTTGAATATCTTTATGGAATAAAAGATAGGGGTATTTGAAAAACAGTTTTTGCTAAACGTCAAGGTTTTCGACAGATTAAAAATCGATATATATTTTAACGATCTATTCATTTCAACTGAAGGAACAAAAAAAGAGTAAGTGCTGGCAATAACGAACTCAGAATTCGTTATCAATAACGCCAACGAAAGATTTTTGCGAAAGCACGAAATGCAAATCATGGCATTAAAATAGTATATACATATACGTATAATAAAAACAAATAAGAAAGAAAGAGTCGGGCAGAGGTTTTTTTTTTTTTTTTCAAATCTTTTCCCCTTTGTTTTGCTGCTTGCTAGCTGTGTCTACGCAGCAAAAGAGAATCGCTACGCAGAGATACGTTTCTGTGTTTTTTGAAATGATTGGAAATATGTTGAGAAATCTTCAGAACCATGATTAAATGCATGTACTTAAGTGAGAATTCGAAGATTAAAATGATGAATTAAGCCATTTTTGTAATAAACTCAAGGTGAAATCTAAGACTGAAAACACTGTACGGAGAATTCTGTCGTGTCGACGTAAACAAGATGTTCGCCATTCAAATGGTGATGATGATGACGAGACCTTGGAGTCGCAATGCGCAGGCTATCAGAGGTGCCTCTTGGCACTGCGGTGTCTCACTGAGCATGAGCAAGCTTAAAGGGTGCCGATGGCGCTCCAGAGTTAGCATAAAGCACCCTCTGAGAGACCTTTTGGTACGGTAAGAGCATTTCAAATTCGCTATGGCACCCCGTGGCACCTTTCTTTCACCAAAGCTTTCTTATTGACACCCCTGCGGCACCCGTAGTTTTAATAGTGTATGTACGACATGTGTGCATGTTGTACTTTATCATTCGGTAAAATTGGAATTTCATTCGGAAAATTAATAATTTTCCGTCTTACAAAAATTTAAGTTCGGAGCGCCCCTGTTTGCAATTTGTTGTGCAGTTTTTTTTTTTTTTTTTCGAAGCATACGAAAAAATTTGAAGATGTGCAAAGTTAACCGGAATGGCTAAAAATGACTGCAACAGCTATACTCTAAAGTTTTTCTCATCCAGATTGCCCCAGCAAATCCTATAAACACCTTTGCTTCTGTACCCAAAAGCGTACTTCTCTATGCATGATATTATTCCACATTCATGACAAACTTTTGTCAAAAATTAAGCATTGGCTATTATAATAATGTATTTTTACCGCTTAATAACATTTTCTAACTTATTGAGACCACAAAGTAAGAAAACAAAAAGACGCAATCGCATCTTAAAATGTTTTTGCTCAGATTATAGCAACTGTCAATAGTATGAAAAATTTTTGTTTGTATTTTGAAAAGAATAATCCTTGACGTATGCTACGCTTTTGATAAGCTATCGATTAAAATTTAAAATGTTACGTTGATAATCTTACATTTGACAATAAATGTTTAGTGATAAAAAGTTTAACACATGTTTGCTACAATATTTGATGCTTTCTCGTTCATGTAATATCATATACCCAAACATATCATTCATCGGAATTTTGTTTTAAATCGACTTTTGACGTTTCTGAAATGTTTAATAAACTGTCGATAAAAATAGAAGTTTTTCATTGATACAACACATTTCAAGCGGAAGATATTTATTTATCTTTTGAAAATGTAAAGGACAACTTAAAAGCAAAATTTTAAGGACTTAATGCTCAAATTATAATATATTCACAATAGCACCAGAATAATTTTCATGCAAAATTCATCTTTGTCTGCAAATCCATGATATCGTGGTTTTATTAGATACATTTCTGTTTCAAAAGTTCTCGCTTCAAATGAAACTTTTTCTGAAAGTATGAACTTCCGTATATTAACTATAGCTTTCATAACCTGATAAAATATTCATATGTCTTCTGAAAATATTCAAGAATAGTTTACCGGTAACATTTTCCACTTCTTCGATTGCATATTTCAATATTCTAGTTGCCGTGATGCAAACAAAGATTCATTTCGAAACATTTCTTGAAAGGATAATATTTCAAAATAGCGATAAAACGTTTCCACACAAATCAATTGTCTAGTTAGATATTTGGTGAAGACGATAAAACCCTTTGAAGACATTTTTAGAATTTTTTCTTTGTACATGTGCGTGAAATTCGAACATAGTCGTTTCTTGAAAAAAAAATATATTGCCACTTTGACCATAAAAAAAAAGTAATTTAAAACATTGCAAAAATTATCCTCAAAAACGCAGTGTTTTATAGATTTTATGATCATTTTGATTAGTTTATTAAAGCACAAATTTTGATAGAAAGAGTTTAAGCAACGTGAAAACGTGCCCAGGTAGCACAAATAACCTTTAAACGTTTTATAAACGTTTTTTAGCGGTTGTTACAACGTTAATAACCATTTTACAACCTTTAAAAAACGAAGTGTGCTACTTGGGGGTGTACTTCATCTGGTATATTTATTCTAAACACATCATTGCCGCCAAGATATCTCTTTTCATTATGGGTGCCCGCCAATGATGACAATTATTTCTAAAAATAACAAGAAAAATGACAAATAAATATAAATTTCTTAACAAGGAAAAGTTCCTTTAAAATTATACTAGGAATAATGCTAGGAATGCGTATAACTTGGAAATTGTTTTCCAACTTTGAGATGGAATCTCAGACCACTAATAATCTAGACCGCATCATAATGTGTTTGGTTGAGTCCGGCCGTCCGGATGAAAGATAAAATTGTGGTTATGAAATGAGACGGCTAAAAGCGTTTATTTCCGAGAGTAATTGAAGTGAAAACTCCTTCAGGGATGCTAGATATTTTTTAGGGATGGGAAAAAACAATTGAACTCGACGTTTGAATTGAACCTTTACCGTTACCTTGAAGTGAGAACTTCTTTAGGTGAGTTGAGGGCATTATTTGAGATTTAAAAAAAAAAAAAAACAATTGTTACTCGCGACATCGTTACCGTTACCTCTGCATATAGGTATGTACATATATTGTGTACACGTGCATACATACACATGCATGTTGGCATTTTTTGAGACAGAAAAAAACCACTAACGATTCAAAAAATACATGCGTAAGTTTTCCCTTCTATTGGCACCAATGGAGTGCCACTTTTTTTTTATGCTTAGTGACGTAGTGACACATGAACGTGTAACCTCTCAGCCTACAATAAAGTTTTATTGTGATTCAGCTTTTTTTTTTTTTTTTTTTGTCAAATTTGAGAAAAACCCAGATGCTGAGACTTACACTTACACTTGTTAGAAAGGTAGAACATTTAGCTCTCCAAATGTCTCATGATTATTGTCTTATAAACGCTTTACTGTCTTAAGCCTGGAAGTAACCTGAAAATACTCAGCTTAAATTGTCTTTAATCTGAAAAAATGAAATTTGACAGCATATTACGGTTCATGGGTGGACCAAGTAAGAAAGTGCACAATCCAACCAATACCAAGAAAAAGATCGCAAAATTTTAACAGCGTTATGAGAACGCTTATTTTATTTTCTCCCAATAATTTGATTCGTATAAATGAGGATTCAGTTTTTTTGGTTCAGATAGTCAGAATAATAATTGAAACCAATGTCTTCGTAAACATAATAATAACGAAGAGAAAGGACAATTTGTTTTTTGGGTTCGGAATTCGTTTGTCTAGTTAACTACTCAAGATATAGCGTTAAAACTAAAAAATATCCACAGAGAAAACAGCTCTTTTTCATCCCTAAATCATATATGAAAGATGAGTTACAGTTATTAATTTCTATTCAAGGTCATAAAATATTGCTTTGAGGAAATTCTACTGTTATGGACGTAACAATCAAGCTTTAAATATTTCTGTTATTTTTTATAATCAAAGAATACGGGTCAACATTTAGAATAGCATAAATAACATCGAATTTTACAAGAGAAAAAAAAATGTAGATTTTTATCAAACCAGATAACGATTACGTGTGTTTAAAGCTTGATTATTACGTATATAATAGTGGCATTGTCTTTTACCTAATTTTTTCTTTCTTAAAATCGGATATTCAACTGGTAACGAAGTAAGATGATCATGATATTGTGAAACAGTTTCTTTTGACTAAAGGAAAAACATATTTGCGTTGGTAATCACTTTCTAAAGGGGAAATTATGGCTGACTGTAGAATTAAGAGCACCAAGATTTTTTTTCCCGCCTGAAAAGCTAGATGTCAGAAATGATGACTGGGAGTGAGTTCGTGAAGTGAACAAAATTTTTAGTTGCAAAATAGGACTTACTACCGCTTATTTCGAATACTACTCCGAATCTGAAAAAAAAATTATTCGCAGCCGGTAGGATTCGAACCTACGCGGGGAAACCCCAATGGATTTCGAGTCCATCGCCTTAACCACTCGGCCACGACTGCTTCTCCACCTGAGCATACAATACGTAAATTTCTCTTCTCTCGTAAAATGAAAATTATTCCGGATTTTGCCTCTTTAGTCCAGTAACTACAGAAATCAAGATTTAATTTCCTTGCATGTCAATATATAAATATATATACCTCATCACTTGTCAAAATTGAATTTTCCGTATCATTTTCTCTTTGTGTGTGTGTGGAGGGGGCATAGCAACATGATAGCAAGAAATGCTCTAATTAGCGCATGAACTAATAGTTGCTTTATCACGAACCTGTTAAGTTAAATATTAGAGTATTACTCTAAACGTAGTATGGCTGCTTGTTATATAAAAACGATAGAAAGTGAGGAAAATTTACAAATAAAATGCTTATCTTTTTGTGATCAGGTAAAAACATGTAAACAGAGTTAAAATTGCAAAAAAGCAATATGAATTATAGACAAGTGTTTCAGGCTCCAAGTAATTCCTTCTTTGATAACTAAAAAAGAACTTATGCAAGAAAAGACATCTAACACAGCTTTATAAAGAAAAAATAAACTGAATTGACTCAGGATATTTTTTTTTTTAATTTAGCTTTTGTTGGATGCTCTTTTATCACATGAGCTCACTTTTGCACATAAAAAAGGATGCTTTTCATAACCTCAAAACACTTGTATGCAATTCTTATTCTAGTTGTAGAATTCTAGCGTTGCTTTCGCACTTTAATATTAGGAGAATGTTTTTTTTTATTACGAGCTAATAAACATGTTCATTCAACTCGAAGTCTAAAAAAATCAAAGTATTTGATAGATGGTAGCTGGCAAAAAGTGATAACAACCTTCCGGCAGCCTGAAGATTCATAAAGTTTATTTGCAATAATTACTCGACTTCAAATTTATTTTTAAAGAGCTACATAAGATATTGTCACTCTAGATAAAAATTCACTGACCGAATGATCGTTGATATATTTGTCGTTCCTTCTAAAAGTGGTGTATTTTCATATTTTTAAAATGCTACTTTGTTTATGAAATAAAAGCGATGCATAGAAACTTTCCAAAGACAAATATCTAATGACAAATAGCAGCTGAAAACTTTTTTCCTGAAAGTAATTAAAAAATTTCCCTGGGAAAATTTTCTCAAACGCTTTGTATCATAAGAAATAGTAAAGTTATTTACAAGAACATACACCACTTTTATGACAAAC
Organism: Uloborus plumipes; assembly: GCA_038373865.1. Taxonomy (NCBI): domain Eukaryota; kingdom Metazoa; phylum Arthropoda; class Arachnida; order Araneae; family Uloboridae; genus Uloborus; species Uloborus plumipes. Next base: position 75,960 of record JAXGGA010005409.1, read on the forward strand.
GACACATTTTCTGCACAACCTAGGATTTTTCGTCGAAGTTAGATTGTTTCGACTGCGTACAGATCTATTTTTGCGATTACGTGCAGTTTGTAATTTCGCTAGATTCAACCTTACCTTAGAGTCGAACTAGCAAATATAATTACACGTACGTTATATTGTTTGCAAAAACTTCTGTTTGAAAGAGTAGAAACCGAACGAAAAGAAGAACCTCTTATAATGAATATTATAGCAATAAAAACCGAGGGAAAGCTTCACCTTCACAGCACTATCAATGTAAGAGAACTTATTTTACAGGGTTGATGAGGCTGATGATTTTGTTGCTACGTATATAGCTTGATGAAAATCTAAGTAGTTTATTTTTCTTCTTCCTTTCTTCATTTATATTCTTTTACGTTTTCATTTCTTTTTATTTTTTAAAATTCGATTGTTTTTTTATTTTAATTTTTTGTATCATTTTAAAATTCACTAATTTATTTTATTTTACTTCATCATTATCTTTGTATATTTACGTATTTAATGTATATTTAACTCATTTATTTTTGGGTATATTCGCAATTTCTCACATCTATACATTTTCAAAGGATTATTAAGTCTCATTATAAGTAATTTTGGTAAGACTTTGCAGAAAAAATGAATTAACTCCAAAATGAGTGTAGTATTTGTAGATCTACAGCGAAAAACGTAAAATCATTAAACTTTAAAAAACAACTTTTTTTTACAGTTTTATCAACAAACAACTATGGCACATAAAACAATTATTTGGGAAAATGCAAAGCTTTTCGAATCTCTTATATGTTGCCTAGTTTTCACGGACCAATAGTTTAATTTCAAAAATTGGCACAAGAATGCTGATAAAATTTGCTTCTATTTACATCACATTTCCTTTTTTTTAAACTGACCCTATTTATATTTTCGTTTACACTGCTTTTTAAAGTAAATTTTACTGTGTGGTCATTTTATTTTCCATAGCTACATTTGCAATGAGTTCCTTTTCGTTACATTCATCAATAAACACGTACATGACTAAATGGAAAATGGTACAATAACGTCCATTTTTTTAACTGAATAAATAAGTAGAGCTAATGAGACAAAGTTTAAGTTAATCATTTAAATGAAGCTACTTTAAATTAATTTTTGAAGCTATTCTACCCGTAATTTTTCTACAAACACCCAACATGTGTTGCGATGAAATTTATACGACTTTTTTCATCTCTGTGTTAATAATATTCAGAAAGGAGATCTTTTATATTCGGATGCTGAATCCTACCTCAGTGCTGCATAAGCAAGATCTTAAACAAATACAAATCACTCACAGCGCAAATGCAAATGCAGAACATTATGAATACTGCTCACTCCAAAATTATAATAAAAAACGACGCGATACAAACATGAGAAAATATTTCACATAAAAGAAAAGCGAAAAAATGATGCCTACGAATTTTCAAGACACTGCATAATGTAAAGTACATATTCCTTTGCTCCTAAAAGTTATTAGCATATTATATTCACCGCATAATTAATAAGATCGGAGAACAGAACTGAACAAACACCGCATTATGCATGAAGCCCTGTGTCACTTCCCGTACGCTAGATTTGATTAAATTTGTTGATTGCTGTCTCTTGAATTTCACCTCAAACCTCGACTAATTAAATTTCATCTCCCCAACGCTTCTCTCGTGTCACGTTCATAAATTCCTCCTCATGATCTTTTGTATGGATCCCCTCGTGAGGGAAAAAAAAGTTGCCAAAATCTAAAAATACGCGTCTAAAAGCATTTTATGTGGCAAAACGAATTAATAAAATTAGGAGACTGGCATCGCGGGTTATGTATTAAAGCTGGGACCTTTGCAAATGGTGAGTCGTGTTTTTGGTAGCATTATGCTCCCATTGTTTAAATATTTAACTTAATTATGTCTTTAAGAAAATTGGACTCAAAACTGAAAGCATCTAATTTGCCCCAATTATTATATTCACTTGCTTCCATAAAATTAAGAAAACGTGATCGCAGTTTTCTTTGATAATTTTCAAAAAATATTGTAAGTCATTTCAAAAAAGAATTTACTTGAAATTTAGAAAATCATCAATATTTTTAATTCAAACAGAACCAGAATATTTTATAATAAAAACGTGTTTCACTTTATCATTATAATTCAGATTCGATAGTATATTTTAAATGTTAGGTTTTTCAAGATTCATTCAAAACTCAACTTAAGGGTAGTTGCTCAGCAACTTAAGGATAATGCTGAGCACGATTCGACTACTAGATTCGACAGTAAATTTTAAATGTAAGGTTTTTCAAGATTCATTGAAAACTCAACTTAAAGGTCAGTGCTCAACAACTTAGGGATTATGATGACTGTTCGATATACTCTCCACTATAAATTAAGATAGTCGTTGACCTGGTAGATTTTTTGAGCTATTGACCCATTTATGCCCAAGTTTTCTTAACCATTTCTTTCACTTTTTATCTGCTTAAAACTCTTACTTGGAATGGTTTACATACATTTTAGGCTTAAAATAGTTCGCCGTTGCCACATTTATGAAGTTATTTAACGTTCTGTTTATGGGATATTTTGCAGATATGTGAGCAAAATACGACCTTACTTGACTTTACTTTTGCAA
>JAXGGA010005410.1:0-78578 GCA_038373865.1 Uloborus plumipes
CAAAGTGCAATTTTTGTGCAAAAATGGGGTGGTTTGGCAGTTTTTTCGTAAAATAAGTCCGCAAAAATGCAATTTTTTGCTATATTTGGTCGGTTAAGGGGGGGGGGGGTCATGATCCCCATGACCCCACTCTGGATCCGCGCCTGAGCTGAACTTACTGAAACTTTCCTCACCATTTTTATCGCTAGCTACTTGTAATATTTTGAAACATTCATTTGTTGAAGAGCCATCTACTTATATTAAAAACTGAGTATCAATGTCTGCTTTTTCTCCTTTGAGCGAGCTGAACCAAGGGCGGATCCAGCTTCTGGTTAAGGAGGGGGTCATTTTCGGAAAGGGGGGGGTCAAAGTGCAATTTTTGTGCAAAAATGGGGTGGTTTGGCAGTTTTTTCGTAAAATAAGTCCCAAAAATGCAATTTTTTGCTATATTTGGTCGGTTAAGGGGGGGGGGTCATGATCCCCATGACCCCACTCTGGATCCGCGCCTGAGCTGAACTTACTGAAACTTTCCTCACCATCTTGAAGGCGCGAAGCATCTCAATAATTCGAATGATTTTTTTTATACAGGAAAAAAGTAAAGGCGTGAAGCGCCTGTTAGCGAGCCGCCTTGGCGGGGAGTAGTTTCTTGACATTTTCCTCACTACTTTCAGGGCACGAAGTGCCCGTGCAACGCCGGGCCACGTTCGTGGTACGTCTTGAAATCGAATGAACATTAAATTATATCAAATAAAACTTCAAATGAGGTAAAAGTTAGAGAGGGGGGACGTTATGCATCAACATGCCGCAGGAAGCTAATCTAGCTGCCCTGGCAGCTAGATGATAGATTCCGGTATTTTCATATTCGAAAATACCGGAAGTAAAATATTTTTAATTATGCTTTTATCTTCCCACCTCCGGATTTTTTTTCTTTTTCGAATTTTCGATGATTATGCCGATAATTATTAATAATATTCATCAAATAGAAATGTTCAGATGTAAATTCTAAGTGTTTTTTTTTACCTTACTAAATTACCTTATTTGCATTCGATATGAGAATCGAATTTTTCTCACTTTTGATGCTTATTCCCCTTAGTTAGGAGACAAATAAATGAAATGTAACAAATGCAACTTTCATTGCTTTATAAATGCTTTCGCACAACTAATAACAATTCTGTTAGACTTTTGCTTTCGCCTTAAAATATTTTTTTGAAGATAATTGCTCATCACCAGCTCAAAAGTAACTTTATTACTCATTTACAATTTAATTAAATGCATGTACAATATTTTGACTAAAAACTATTTGAATATATGAAATGTGTTAGTTTATGAAAGGAAATAATTATTACTAGGTGTGCTTAGTAATAGGAGCCTTGGTTTTAAAAAAACATTCCCCCCCCCCCCCCACTTTTTCTTTAAAACTTTCAGGTATTTTTTTATGAACTCACAATCACCCCTGTATATTGCAATGAGTGTAAGACATAATTAATTATAAAATCTTGCACCTTTATTTCTTCATAATTATAGCTTACTACCATTAATAAATTAATGTAAGAAAACTTGAAATCATGCATTCTTAATCATAAAAAGAATTTCTTAGTATTTACAAACACAAGTGTTATATACATTACAAACTTTTAAAATATTTTATAACACATTTCAATAATAAGAATTTCGTTATAAAAATTAATGTATATTTATTCTTCCATAATTCATACAGGAGAATATTATACTGGGATTTAAAAAGTTCTCTGTAAAGTGAAACTCAGGCATTAAATCTTATAAGAGCACAGAATCATTGATATATTGTTTTCAAAGTTTGATGCATCATTTCTTGCTCTGATTGTATTGTGGATAAAAGCACATATGACAAAACGTGTGCAATTATTGGAGCCATTTCATGCCTACTTTAAATGTTTTGGATTTCTTCTATTTTTTTTTCTCTTGTTATTTAAATATTCTCCAGAGTTAAGATTAATATACAACGTGGATTTCCTCAATGATACATTATTGATCTCTATTCATCTTAAGTAAGTAAGCAAATTGGGTAGTAAAATGAAGTTTTGATTTAAGTTTACTTTTTGGGTATTTTGAAATGTACAACTGCTGGAAAAAAATAATGAAGAAATAAATACTTGGATTTTACCCCCATGTGATTTTAGAAAGACTTAATTTGCGTCTACCTTGTATATTTATGTGCCTAATGGGTAATATGAATGAATGGTGAATTAATGGTAATATGACTTGAATAAAAAAGTTGCAAAAATAAAACTATTTAGCAAGCTTAACATTACATTGAAAAAACACACAGTTTGAAAAAAAAAAAAAAAAACCGATTTGGTCTAAACCGATTAACCCTGCTTCAATCTGTACAAAAATTTTCTTTTTTTAAGGGCTGAAAAAAGAAATAAAAGAAATCCATCATTTAAGAGAAACAAAAATAACGAGTTTCTTCGAAAAACTCAAAACTTCCTACATCTAACGGAAACGATCGTAACGTACATTTCTTTAAATGACGAAATAAATCATTTGTGTAACAGAAACATCCATAACGGACGTTTCTTTAAATAACGGAAAATTACCCTCCCATAACGGAAAAAATGAAGACGGAAATTTCTTCAATTAACAGGAGAAAGAACGAAACGGAAATTCGTCAAATGACGGAACACTTCCCTCTTGTAACGGAAGAAATAAAGACAGAAGTTTCGTCATTTGACAGAAAAAATAGAAACGGAAATCCGTCAAATATCGTTAATCTTCCGGCAGCACTGCTGCCAAGAAAATTTCCGTCAATTTAGGAAGAAATTTTTGAGAGTGTACATAGTAAACAGATAAGTTGAATCCAATACTTTTCGCACACAAATTACACAGAAAATGTCAGTCTTGAGTAATTTTCTGTTACACACAAAAGAATTTCGCGAGAAGTAGATACCATATTCTTAAATTTGAACTCGATACTCCAGATTCCATATGCTTCGTCTTACTTTTTATTCGAGCCATTTTTAAAAATCTAAGACACACAGCCGTTGTTTTGGTTGAATAAATTCCCGATGGAAAATCACGTTTTAGATTAAGAACATAAGAATTCGAATTCGTGAGGATTTGGAAGATGGAATGCTTTCACGTCCTCACTCGTTGTTGTAAGTTGCTTGTTCGGGAATTCTTTTGTTTAAATGTTTTAAAGCGTATTGAGGCAAAAACGTGATCGGCATCGCTTAGATTTTCTGGAAGACTGGGAGTGAAATATGTATGAAATAGAATAAAATGGTTAAGTTTTTATGTCATGAATCTTGCGTTTTTGTAATTTATTGTGATCATCTTCTTGCACGATTGATAAAATTTGTTCGAATCGGATGCAAAGAGATTTGGTTAAATGTGGTGAGTCGCTTAAAAATGATATTAAAAGGGTTTTAGGGTTTTATTTATTTTGAGACATTCTTTTCTTAGTATTATTTTTTGTGATAATTCTAATGTGAAACGTTTTATTTAAGTATTGTCGAGAGTTTCAGCATTTTCTATAGCGTTCATTTTTTGAAAAAATGCATTAATAAATAACTGCAGAAAGAATTGAAATATTCTTAATAAAACTTGGATGAGATGATAGAAAACTTGGTCGACTCTTTTTTTTTTTTTGAGTTATTATTTTTGGTGAAAAGATATATCAGTGTAAGATTAGCATTGTATATGTGATTTAAGCGTAATTTCCTACGCCAAAATTATGACGATGGTTAATTTTTCAAAATGATTAAATTGCTTGACAAAATTTTAAATGTTTGGGACAAAAATATTGATCACTTGTAACATATAAACCAAGCTTATGAGAATATTTTCGAGGGAACTATTCAAAAAAATTAATATGGATCACATGACTGGTTTATACCAATCACAAAGACTAAAAATCGAGGCTTCAAATTTGGGTAAAGTTTTTTTTTTTTTAATAGATAAATAAGCAATTTTCTTGTTTTTATCAAAGAAAGGAAAAGAAAAACGCTAAAAGGCAGCGACGGATTGAAATTCAAATGAAAACACATTTCATGTTGGTGGTTACACCCCGCGTAACGAGAGCTGGCGGCTCAAAGTAAAATTAATTTCCCACTCTCCGCACTTTGCCCATAATGGTTGTCACAGTTACGGTGCTATGCACATTTTCCCCACTTAGCTTTTACAACAATGGTTAAATGCAAACGGTAAAAATTTCTTCGTGCGTAAACTGATATTCTATTGAAAAATCAAGGTTAATAAAGCACAACATTTTAGAAATTTTTTCTGTATTAATGCATGACTAGATTTGTCAGAAAACGTTGAAAAATAACTGAGACATGAGGATACAAATTTAAGCGTAAGCCTAATTCGATAAAAATGAAATAAAGGAAATGTCTCAACAGCAGTGCATAGAAAAACAAGAAGTTCTGTCAAGAACTAAACGAGCCTACTTTCCCGTACATCGACATCGGTATTCTCGCATCTGATCATTATTCTCTTGATTATCTGAGGCTGAAAATTATGTCAAACATACCTTTTTAGCACTTAAAGCTGATTTCGAAAAGCAAAATATACCCCTCTCATCAGATGAAATAGACACGTAAAAAGTAATTAACGAATAAATAAAGTTTTGTCGCACCTTTTAAAGAGTAACTGTTACAGTTCCTCCGTAGAAAAAATCTTCCATGGTTTTCAAAATAATAATAATAATAATAATAATAATAATAATAAAAAAATAAAAAAAAAAAAAGGACAAAGAGCATCAAAGCCCATTTTATCAAAGAAAGAAAAAAAAAGGAAAAAAAAAACCTCGTCCGTTAATAAAATGTCTCAAATGTCACTTTTAATCCGTTGCCAGTTGTTAAATACATATAAAGAATTAAATGTTCTCGTGAATGAAAAAATTTTGTTACAAAAAAAATCGTCTGCCAAAAAAAAAAATAATAATAATAATAATAAATAAAATAAAACAATTGAATAAATAAACAAAAAATCGTCCGCACAGCCAGTCAATTTTTTTTTCTAAGCCTGCATTTCCGCCATATTTGCGGAGTCGGAATCAGATTACTCAGCGAAGTACTTTACAAACATTATTTATCAAAACCATTTTCTTACAAAGTTAGTTTGAAGGAAATCCGACTTTAAGTTCAGGATCAACATTCAATTTAAATTCCCCGTAGACGCTAATGTTAATTTTTTTTTTCTGAACGGTTCAATATTGAACGAAAAATGGTTCAAATCAAAAAGCGAAATATGGGAATGTATGGCTTAAGCCTCTCCGAGATCTTGCAAACAAAAAAAGTTTATTCCATTCGGACGGTTCACTCAAAAGTTATTAGGTGGGGAAAGGTTGCTTGAACGGTTCAATGTTGAACGAAAAAATGCTCAAATGGAAAATTTAAGAACGGTAATGAAGTATCCTTGCTGAGATGCTTCCAACAAAAAAAAAAAAAAAAAGCTTGTTTAAAACGGACTGTTCATTCAAAAGTTATTATGGGTGACAGCTTGTTTGAACGGTTCAATGTTGAACGAAAAATTGTTCAAATCGAAAATGTAGATACGGGAATGAAGTATCCTTGAAAAGATCTTTCGAACAAAAAAAAGTTTGTTCAAATCGGACTGTTCACTCAAAAGTTATTAGGGGGGGACAGACAGACCGACCGACAGACCGACGGACCGACACACAAATTCCCCATCTCAATACCCTATTTTCAAATTTTTAATTTTTCGATATTCATTTTACCTTTTTATTTTTTTAACTTGGCGATATTTTTTGGACTTGGCGATATTTTTTTTTAACTTGGCGATATTTTTTTTAACTTAGCGATATTTTTTGGACTTGGCGATATTTTTTAGATGCATTAACCTACTTCTAATACTTTTTTCGTCTTTCTTTTATTTTTAACGTGAAAGTAGGCTAAAAAAGAGTGGAGCTGTTTTCTTTCATACGCTTTCCATAGAGACGACGAATAATTTCTAAACTTGATACGTCTATTTTAAAGCAACCGAATATAGTATGCTAATCTGTACTATCTCTAGGACTGCCCATCCAACGAAGAATGATATCGCACCCCTTCAATTGCTATGGTACAGAACCTTCAAAAGCGAAGCCCCCCAAAAATAGTATAAAAATCCTCTAGCCCCTGCTATCTCTACTTCACACTTAACACACTTCAGGGTCCCCCGTATCTACCACAACTGGTGGTTTAACCTGGATAGGGCCCTGAAGGGCGCTCTGTTCTTTTTGAACCAGAACCAAGGGTCGGGCAAACCCTTGGCCCAGCACCCCCAGAGATATCGTTTCACTTGGAGGACTTTGTGACCACGACATGTTTAACGTCGCCCAGTCACCCTTAATCAAGACGGTGGATCTTTGATGGGCTGGGATCGAACCCGGGTCCCTCCGGTCACGAGTCCGACGCCTTACCGATCGGGCTACCACGGCCCGCTATCTCTACTTAAATGTCTATACATAAGGTTTGCATAGAACAAAGTATCATTTTATTCTCTACACAGAACATTGGTTCGATGCGCGGGATGCAGTGCAACTGGCACTGGCTGTACACTGTTAAGGCCCACTGTTGTGTACTGGCAGTACACTACATGTTGCATGTGGCACCTTTAAGGGTGAAAAGTTGTAACACCAGCGGCACCCCCTGAAGGGTGCCACTTACTCCCTATAGTACCCTTGAAAGTGCCATATGGAGTTAAGTGGCCCCAATGGGCCAATGGGTGGCACCCTATGGAGCCTAACATCACTTTCAAGGGTTCCATAGGGAGTCAAGTGGCACCCTTCAGGGTATGCCGCTGTTGCTACAACTTTTCACACTTAAAGTGCCACATGCAACCTGTTGTTTTAACAGTGTATGGGAACCAATGCTTTGAGTGAGAGCCGAAGATATGAAAATTTAGTATTCAAAAAGTTAAAATTGAAATTTAACGAATAAAAATTTTATCAAAAATATTTTCCAATATTCTCTTCGGATGAACTGGATTTTCAAATTGAAGGAAGTTCAATCTACTCACTAACAACGACTAAATTGCGCTGCAAGATAACGTTAAATAAAGCAGAAAGTTTTCCATTCCTAACTAAATTGGGGCTTTTCATGAGCAGGGAATATTTCGGAAAACGATATTTTCGAATGCGAGACATATTCGAGACCACCATTCATTAAGGTCGTGATATATGAGGTTTGTCAATAGTTTTGGAAACTCTTCATCGAGCTAACGGAGGCAAGTGTTTCATTCGGGGCACTTTTGCGGAAGTCTCTATTGAATGGAAGCGACGGTATTTAAGTGCTTTCTAGGGAAAGGACGTTTGGAACGAAGGTCTTGTCGCAGAAGGAATCGAATTCATCGCGGCTGTTTTCGACTTAACTTGCTGCGTGTTGTTAGCCGTTGAACTACACCCTTTTGCAAATTAATTGAAACAAACTCGAAAATTTGAGAAAGCTAAGAAAAGAACTATTTTGTTTAAATTTATATAAAATCAAAAGTTTTTATAACATAATATGATCTCTACAACTCTTTATAAACATTTGGACACGATTCGGCATGAAATCTACCACTTTTTTGTACTCATTTGTAACATGTGGCCATTAATTAGCGCAGTTTTTAGCTTCTCCCAAGTTGAACAGTCCTTATGCAATAGGAGATTTTTGCATATATCCCAAAGATTCTCGATATAATTGATATCAGGAGAGTTTTCAGGCCATTCAGATGTCTCAATTTGGTTCTCAGACATAAATTTCTTGGTCATTTGGACGAATTTCGAGGGGCCAAATCCTGTTGGAAAAATCCCGTTCCATCTGGGTATCGTTCATTCAACACTGGTAAAGCATTTTTTTTCTAGAATAGTAATAGATCGCTCAAAATACATCCTACCCTCAACTCAACAGTCTGCCAGGAACCAACCCCATTGTAACCGAAACAACCCCAAAACATCTTTTGAGGGTGATTTACAAATTGGTTCATGTGGCAATCCGGAATTCTTTCACCCGAAAATCTCCGTACGCCTTGAATTCGTTGACCTTGGACAATGAAATAAATTTTGTCACTAAATGGTCCTTTCCTCCAATTTTCAACAGCTCAATTCTTTCATTTTAACACCCACAAATAGCGCTTTTTCCTCATTGGTGAGATCAAAAGTTGTTTCTTCAGAGGCTGATAGGCGACCGTCCGGGTATAATAAGGGGCCTTCGAACAGTAGATGAGCTAATATTTATTCCGTGCATTTTTAAATCTCTATTAAAAGCTGCACCAGTCATTCGAGTTTTTTTTTTTTTTTTTTTTAAGTTTGCATAATTAGAAAAGGGTCACCTCAAGGTGTTCTTTTCAATTTTCGGGATCATTTCCTTCTCCTCTTTGGATACATCAATCCTGATTCTCTATTTTGTTTTATAATACGACTCACAGTTGCTATACTAACGCCAACTATCTTCGAAATCTCTATATAAGTCTTTAGCGTATGTTCAGAAAGAGTGGCAATCTTTGTACGATTTCACTGTGTTATATATTCACCGTTGACGACCGTGAAATATCAACTGACGTGATTATAGCTGCAGTTTCCATTCTGAATATACACTCTTAGAACCCTTATGATTAGTGGAAATTGATGATAGGTAAAGGATTTGTCTCAACCCATACTTTTAATAAGCTTAGTATAATCGGTGAAGAATAATGGGAATAACTTAAAAATTCAGGACAAAAATACTTTGTTTCAATAAATTTGCACAAGGTTGTAAGTGGTGCAGTAGAAGCCGTTATCCGAGAGGTGTTTCTCAAAAATTTAAAAATTCAAGAAGGAAAACACAAAAAAAAAAAAAATAAATAAATAAATAAATAAAATAATAAAAAAGGGAGAAATAATCTTCATATAGCAATTGGTCAAACGATTTCTGCAACAAATCTTTTCTGTCCATCCGTGAAAGCTGCGCCTAGCACTCGCGAACCATTCCACTTAAAAAAGGGGTAATGGGTTGTTGGTGGGAACTTTCCGAAGTTTTCAATTTGAAACTTGCATTTGTTATCCTTTTGACATATTCAACTAAACTATGTATTCGAAATTAGCATCGTTCTACGCTATTTGATACAGCTCAAAATGCTTCTTATTATTCTTCCACTTATATCTTACCTATCACTCTTATTTTGGTTGGATCAGAGAAGACGCATGCGTTAATACGCGGAAGGTTTTGCCAAAAGGCTTGGTTTCCTAGAACGCGACAATTGTCGCTGACGTCTGGCTCGACTGCACGCTGGAATCAGAACCAGTTTGATTGGAGCGTGGCGTGAAGCGACGTCAATCTGCGGCTCAGGCGCATGCGCAGAAGGCTGCGGCGTCTGTCGCCTCGCTAGAGATCGACGATTTCACTCCTCGGAAACCACGGCTTAAAAAAATCAGACAGTGTCTCAGTAGTTTTTTCTGTAAGCAATTAGATATTTCCCATTCAGTCATAAGTTTTATTTATTTAAAAAAATTGATATTGTCTAAATTAGAATTTTATGTTCAATAATCGGATGCTTAGTTTAGCTAATTTCAAACTTTTTTCAGCATTAAGCTTTTGCTCTTTCAATGAGCAGCATTTGTGGAATTAACTTGGATTATCACCATAAAACATAAATATAAAGTCTTTGCTGACATAGGCGCCATCTTATATTTCGTTAATATTCTTAGGAAAAAATACATGTACTCGATGAATATTCTCATACCATAAAACGACTTCCAACCGCATCTTCGGAATTCCCTCTTATAGGAGAAATCCCCCCCCCCCCCCAACACCTTTTCTTCCCATCAGAAATTAAGTGAAAAAAGTAAAAAAAATCCTTTTTAGTAGGAATCTTCCGAAAACTGTCAACATAATTATTTTGTTTCACTTCTGCTGCGGCAAAATATCTTGTCCCAATCTAAACCACGTTCCCGAAACGATGCTTTTCTTCCGACCCGCGGCGCTTATTGGAAAAGCAATATATGCATTCTTTCCTTTCCCGGATGTATTCGATATGTACCTAAAATGGCCATTCGCCCCCCAATGTCTGCTGCTCGTCCGTCTGTTTGATCGAGATTGAATGTGCGTCAACCGAAATGGAATTCCATTTATTTATCTGGCGATTAAAGATTTATTGGGGCTGGATACATTCTTTGGTGCAGCTGTCTCTGAGGGGAAATCCATTTCGGCGGTTAATATCGAGCAAATAATGAATACGTGTATTTTAATAATGATCCGGCAGCGCAATTTTGTGATTGGCCGATAAAGGATTGTCGGGGATATATCCATCATGATTAACGCACGACTTCCGCCTCTGTTCCATTCTGTCTGTCTGTCTGTCTGTCCCCTTCTCTGGCCAGAGTCCGACTCCGACTACCAGCTCTTGCCACAACAAAAGATGACATTACATTTTTATTCTCTCTGCCCTATTTTTCTATTTTAGTACATAAATACACATTTATTTTTGATCCTGTGTTGTCAATTGAAGGGATAGGGGGAAAAAAATTAAAGTCACTTTTTCGTCAATTTTGGGATATTAGCGCTATCTACAGGGCTATGAAGGAGTAATATTATCTGGTAGAACAACAAGGGGGAAAACGATGAGAATCGACCGAAATGTGCATGAAAACTCTATCAACTACACAAGGAGTCACGAGAAATCAAACTTTGTTCTTCGTTTTTCTCGAAATCGCTTTTTGGTCACTTTCATCTTTTTTCTCCCTGGCCCTTCAGTTGTTGTTTTTATAAAAAAAAAATCTACGCTCAACTATAAGTGCCTGCGTAATATTCTATTATAATTGTAACTATGATCTTCTAATTTTTTAATAAATTCAGCTTGAATATATTTTGTTAAAAGTATTAAACTCTTAGGGCCCTGCTCCATATCAGCGGAAAACGCGACCGAAACCGAAGGCAGAAACCGAAAATCCGGGTACTTTCCATAGAAATACCATTTAATCCTTTTTACGTTTCTGCTTTACGCTCGCGTTTTCTGCTGATGTGGAGCAGGGCCCATAGAGATCAATAACTGATGAAAGAATTGCACCTGCAGCTGGCATTAAACTATAACTGGAGAATAGTGCAAAATTCAGTTTTCACCTTTAATTATCAACGAAAGCAAAATTCTCGCATTTTTTGCTATAAAATAACAAAAAACTACCAGTTCTTGATAGACTTCTAAACGCGGTTTTAGGATCCCTCCCAAAGTCTCTTCAGATGCTCCGATTCCAGGATTTCCCCGGCTTTTATCGGTTTTCCATTATCTTACCTCTCTCCGAAGAGGGAAAAACTCTTCTGTTTTGACTGGTTAAACACGGGAAATCCTGGTTTTGAACTTGTGACTCGAGAGTTGCTCCTTTCTTCCCACCGTGATTTACTTCCACCTCGATGGAACACCTTTTGTTGGGGGGGGGGGGGGGATCGAAGCTCTTTGACTTCCTTTAGAAGACTTGGAAGAGGTTCTTAAAGTAGTCTTGGAGTGAGGGCGGCGTGGGAATGGGATTGGTGATGAGGTTGGTGTGCTGTTGAACCATTGAGCTACCAAGACTATAACCATTACGTAATCTGATGGACAAAGAATTAACTACCAAATCGTATTACACTGGATTACTTGATTGTACTTGACATCAGGGGCGGCATTTCAGCATTTTGTTTGAGGGGGCGAGTTTGTAAACTATGAATTCAATCAGTACGGAATGAAATACATTTGGTAAAAATGAAGCTATCGTAAAATGTATTTAATCCTTAAGAAAAAAAAAGGTTCATTAAAACAATATACAGTAGCTTGGTAAATTCAAAAATTGATATCAGGAACTTAGAAAATGTCATGATTTCTCATTTATGTACATTTTACGTGATTACTGGCGGTTCAAATGATGCAAAATTATATTACGTTAACTGTTCGTGGTAAAATTTTCATCAACTATTATTGAGAATTTGCGAGCTTTTTATTTCCTTCTGCATATGATCAACGATCATTGATTTGTGAATCATATAAATTGAATTTAAGTATTTATTATTGCTCTGCGCAAAAAATTTGGGGGTGCAACCGCCCCTCTTTGCCCCCCTTATTTGCCGCCCCTGGTTGACATGGCAGTTATAACCAGGGTTGGCAAAAACCCAGGTTTTTCTACAAAAACCCAACCCACCCTGGTTTTTGTGGGTTTTTGCGGGTTTTTCTGGGGTTTTGTATGTTAAACTTTTTTTCTTATGCGGGTATTGATATATAATGTATGCATTCTTTCAAATAAAAATATATTTATTAAGTCAAAGTTCTGAATTGCATTTAATCAATGTCAATCAATTAATAATTAATATTATTAACAATATCAATTAATAATATCATCAACCGAATTGTAATATTTAATGTGTATATTTAAGAAGCTTTGGATAATGGTTTCAGCTATGAACTTTTATCACTTGTCTTTTACAAAATAGAAGAACTGTTGCAAATGGGCTTTCCTACAAATTCAGGAATATTTAGGGGGTGAAAGTTTCAAAAACTGAAATTTATACCATCAAAGAATTAAAACCATTTCCATTTGTTTATTAATAGAAATAATCATCTTTTCTCATTATAGCCTGCTTCAATATCTAGTCATGTCATTTGCATGTTTTTTATAAGGCATATCTCAATGATAGGTCTGTTTCTGAGATAAGGAAAGTGTCTCCCCCCCCCCTTCTTATTTTCAAAACCAAAACTGATTAATTTCAGATGGGGAGGGGGTTTGGAGTGGGGACGCTTAATTGATTTTTTTTTTTTTTTTTTTGAAATAATCTTAAGAAAAAACTAGGTTAACATTGGAACTTTGCAAGAATTATAAATTTATTAATAAATGCTTGTCATAATATTTTAGTAGTAGGGGGAGACTGGGGACGGTTGTGACGCGGGGCGGTTGTGACAGTCGTCATATTAGCTAAACCATAATTAATACCTGGTTGAAGCAAAGAGATAGAGTATCAGCATGTTTGTCTGAATGTGTCAAAGCATTGCGGTAGCCATCGAGCGACATTAACGCTAGCAGAGGGGTTGGTTACTTTTTAACAGTCAAAAGTAAGTTTTTTTGTTCGATGTCTTTTAGTAATTCCTGTTGAATGGGTACAGATAGAGAAATGAAAGTTTTCTCCCCATTAGTAGTGAACCTTAATAGTGAAATAGCAGTGATTACTTTTTATGTAGGCTATTTTATATTGCCATGGCGATTGCTGTTTTCAAAAGTAGTGGGTTGGGGTCGGTTGTGACAAATTGCGTGGGGACGGTTGTGACACGAGTAAAACATGTTTTTAACATATTTGATGCCCATAACACGCTTGGAGAAGACAGAAATAGGGCAATGTGACCTAATGAAATATAAAGAAGCTTATAAAGAAGTGAAACTTTTTTTTCTTTCGGATAGCTTTGGAAATGCAACGTTAATCGTAAGTCTTTGCTACGAAACATTCATTCGTAAACGCGATGGAGCCGGCCGGCGGGCGCTGTCACAATGAAAACAACGTGTGCATAAGTTATATTGCTCATAATAAAGTGCTTTTGAGCTTACATATACGCTGAAAGCAGATATGAGAGTAAAATGGCTACTGAGAAATGGTTCCGTTCATTTATGAATAGAAATGTTTCACGTCTGTTCGTGTAGCTCATGCAACTAGCCTTTCAAGAGTAACAAGCTTCAATAAAACAAATAAATGTGGAATCTTTCTGTGATACTTGATAATTGTTATGAACAGACACGGTTATGACCCACAGGATGTGCATAATGTTGCCAAAACAGACGTTACGAAATTTCAAAAACCTGATATTGTTGTACGACTTGGTATAAGGCTACTTCAACTGAACGAGGCACATTGTTAAGTGTTAAACTTTCCCAGATGAAGGTTAGGTTGAATTACGTTTAATATTACTTGAAATTAAAAGTGATCTAGACTGTTTTGCTGTATTTTTGAACTTGTCACAACCGACCCCAAGCACTGTCACAACCGCCCCTGGGGTGGGGGCATAAGCAGGCAAATAAACACTTTAACATAAAAACAACTTTAAACCAGCTCACAGGCATTGCTAAGGGATCTATGGGGGAGCAAATGAAAATTGTCACAACCGTACCCAGTCTCCCCTAATAAATTGCGTGGGGACGCATTTTCTTTGTTTTTTTTTAAATCAAAGAAAAGGTTTAGTGCTTAAAGTCAGTGGTATGGTACCTCTATAATATAGCACTTGAAAATCATCATATACTAAATGCAGTAGGTCTAGAAGAAATGAAAAGCAAAACTTTATTTTTCTTGCTCCAGAATAAAAGCAAAAATTGCAGTATTTTATATTTGACTTCTGTGTTGAATCAAAATTATCATAAAACATTAATTAATCAATTTTTTCCATCTACAAGAAGTTAATCAATGGTGCATTTTCAATTTATTTTAAAATTTGAAATTTGCTATCCAAAAATAAATAAATAATAATAATAATAATAAGTATTTTGCAACAAAAAGTAATATCATAACTAGGAAAATTCCTGGACGATGGCTTGAAAATTGAAGAAATAATAATTATTTTATAAAATAAATAATTACTCTAAGAAAAATTATCTCAAATAAAACTGATTTCTTACTTATTTTTTATGTATAATTTAGATGAGATATTATTATTGACTATATTTGTTGATAACTTAGAAATTAACAAAAACCCACTTTTGACAAAAACCCGGGTGGGTTTTTGTTGGTGGACCCGCCCAGAAAAACCCGGGCGGGTTTTTATGGGCTGGGCCCTCCTTTGCCAACCCTGGTTATAACCCGAATTTGTCCCTTGTAGTTAGGTTAGTTCATAGCTATCTTTATATGTACACAGTGAAGCCGCGTATTTACGTTTTCCGTTTTGTACCTTTACCGTCTTTTTCCTTTACTTTTAGAACAATTTAGTAATACAATAATCAGGGTTGGATATTCTCTACTAATAAAAAAGCTGAAGGTTTGTCTGTTTTTCTTTTACTTTCTTCTATATCTAATATATAGAAGAAAGTATTGGTTTCGTGAAAATTTTCGAATGTCGAATTTTGACGGATTTGCACGTTTTGAGGTGCGCTGAGTCCATTTCGACCATTTTTAGAAAATGTCTGTCTGTCTGTCTGTCTGTCTGTCTGTGTGTGTGTGAGTCTGTATGTGTGTGACCAGTTTTTGTGGCCGCGCTAGAGCAAAAACTACTGAATGAAATCGAACAAAAATTTTTTCACATATGTACCACCATGTGAACTGGTGCACCTGACTTTTTTTAGCGAATTCCTCCAAGGGGGGTGGAGCAATCGCACGTGTTCTGCGCGGGGGTGATTGCTATATCTCAGGAAGTAACTGGCGGAATCAAACGAAAATTGGTCCATAGATAGACCCTACTGAGTACAGGTGCTGATTCAATTTGTTTGTCAATATCTCCAAGGGGGGTGGAGCAATCGCACGTGTTCTGCGCAGGGGTGATTGCTATATCTCAGGAAGTAACCGGCGGAATCAAACGAAAATTGGTCCATAGGTAGACCCTACTGAGTACAGGTGCTGATTCAATTTGTTTGTCAATATCTTGAAGGGGGGTGGAGCAATCGCACGTGTTCTGCGCGGGGGTGACTGCTATATCTCAGGAAGTAACCGGCGGAATCAAACGAAAATTAGTCCATAGGTAGACCCTATTGAGTACAGGTGCTGATTCAATTTGTGTGTCAATATCTCAAAGGGGGGTGGAGCAATCAAAAGTGCTTATTTTGTCACTGCACCTACTGTATCTCGGGAAATATTGCTGCGATTTGAATGAAATTTGGAATAACACTAACCCAATATGGAAGCAAGCATCGATTAAATTTTGGCGCCAATCGCCCCAGGGGGAGGGTGGGGTGATTTTTGCGCTTAGTCAACAATGCGAAAAATTACTTCATTAAAAAATCGCTTTCACGCTATTTAATTATCAAAACAGCTGAAAACTTTCAATGATTTGAAATTTTTAACTGTTGCCAATTTCTTTTTACTAACAAACAAAATGTTTGCAATTTATCTAAACAAGGCTTTTGCAATGATTTCCAATTTCGCTCATTGATTCTGCATTTGCAGGGTTATTACGATAATTGGGAAATTGGCGCTGTCTCCAACTACTCGGGCGAGTACGTATTTTATTTTGTAACCGGAATTCATAAGATAGATATAGAAGAAAGTTTCGTGACGGCCACGACAGCTAGTTTTCTTTCTGTCTGTCTGTCTGTCTGTCTGTCACGCGCGTAGTGCCAAAACCGTTCGGTTGATTTTCATGAAACTTGGCACAAAATTAGTTCGTAGAATGGAGTGATGCACTATACGAAGCGATTTTTCGAAAATTCTATTTCGTTCTTTTTTTATTCTAATTCTTAGCGAAAATTCGATAAACTAGGGAAGAAATACTTAATGCACATTTTCAAGTCTTATGTCATTCGAAAGCTTGAAATTTTCTGCTAAAAATGATGTCAGTTTGAAGTTTCTACGAGCATTAGAAGAGCCGTAATAATTGTTTTTAGAATCCCGGAAGTTCAAGGCTTACCTTCAGCAAAGCAAGCCAAACGGTTCTAAAATGATTGAGCTCGAGAATAAAATGTGTTTGAAAATAAAGATGAAATGAAATATTTGTCAACGGAAATCAACTTTTCTTGTTGTTACCATACGTTTTTATTTCGTTTATTTGTTTCGTTCTTTTTCTCTTAATAATTCTAAAAATGTTTTTGTTTTTGTAACAATCCGAACTCCAAGCCTTATTGAAATTACTCAAAGGAAATATAATAAAACTGTGATAAGATGGCACCTGTCAAACAAATGAGAAATCGAGTCCTTTCCTTAAAATAGTAGAGAAGGAAGAAACTGACGCGTACCATTTTTGTGAGTTTAGAGACATTTTGGCGATCTGACAAGTTGTATAGAAGAGGGAATAATTCTTGAGTCAAATGAGGTCAAAAAAGAGACAACAGGATAGTAAACCATTCTAAATTTATCGTCTGCAAAACATATTTTACTTCATTATTAATTTATTTTAATATAATTTGCAGTAAATGGCTTGAGTGAACGAATTTAGCTTTTAATTTATTGTTTGCTGGTTGATGTTTGTCGATGTTTATTGTTTTTATTATCATCATGAAGAATAATGCACAAAATTTCTATGACTAATACTTAAAATTTTCAGGATCAGTTGAGTTAAAAAGAAAAAAGTGTTCCAAATATATTTTTGCTATGTAATTATTTATTGTGGGTCTGTAATTTGTAGCAGTAATTGCATTAATAAATAATAAAAGACAATATTAAAAGTTAATTTTTTGGCGACTTTTTTACAATTTTTCATTCAATTCTACTTCAGTATATTTACTTATATCGTACTGCGATATTGCAACGATCTTTCTAAATTGTGTCATTTCGGAAAATGTATTATTTTGTTTTTGAAGTTAGGAAAGAAAACTTTCTTCTTCTTTTAAACTTTGGTAAGATTTCTGTTGGTTTCTGTGAGCGACAAAATTGTTCTTATTTTCTCTTTTGGCTTATTTTCGTGCACCTCCCCTTGGGGTTGCATTCGAATGTCCCCAAAGGGGGTGTTTTACCCCTTTTATGAAGTAAATCAGTGCTAATTTCAAGCAGACAGAAGTGATATGAATTGGCACGACCACTTGGCGATACATCGCCAAGCTTTTGGTCGCCAAGTGTTTGACACCAATTTGGCGACATATCGCCAAGTTAGCGACAAATTTGGCGATTTTTTTTTTATTTGGATTTATTTGGCGCTATTGGCGATATTTTGCGAAAAATCCTCTGAATGATGTTAAAATCGGCGATATTTAGGAGATTAATCATTGCGAAACGGTTTTTTTTTTGCATTGTTTCGTGGAAAACTAGGGATGTAAATGTTTGAATTGTTACCTTGCTCACTCCAAGTACTATTTTAGCACTTAAGGCATCTACTAAGAAATTTACATGCAAAAGGAAGTAGTGTGGGGTCCATACCAAATTTTTGCATCATACTTGGAAGGAATAATAGTTAAATTATAACTAAAATAGAGTATTTTTCTGCAATATCAATTTTTTACAAATGAACTTTTAATTTTATACCACGGGCAAAGCCGTGCGGGTACCGCTAGTAACACAATAGAAAGTAATGTTTAATAAATTAAACATGAGCTTCTCTGAAAATTACTTTTTTTACTGGGATCTTAATGATTTTCTTTCAACAAAATTTAGATTTATCTAGTGAATTAACATTCGAACGCTTTTCGAAGTTTTATTTCCATGATCATTTTTTAGAAATACCAGGGAGAGAAATACATGTATAGTGGATTTTGTATAACTTAAAAAATATAATTGATTTTTTTTTTTTTGGTTGACATTTCAACATTGAGCACGTACTTCGCCGAAAATGGCGTGCCATTGTTACGAGTTCAATCCTTTTGTATCCTGTAAATACTTCCAATATTTTGATATTCTGATGCTATTTTTATATTGTGCTACCTCAAATATAATCATTGTTTATTTTATTTTAATAATTTATTTATTTTTAACTCAAATTTTAGCTATACCAATTTATTGGTTTCTAACGGTTTTAAGAAAACACTTAACTTTTAAAGAAAAAGTCCTTGTTTGACTTTTCATTTGTTTATTTATTATATGACATAATTAGTATATAACAATTTATAACATTTTTATATAACTTAATTTAATATAACATTAATTAATTTATGTAACATTATATTATGTTATATTTTTATATAAATGTTATATTAAATGTTATGTTCAATTATTTCTTTACGTACACAGATTTCCGGAACAAATATCCAACTTGCTCATTTTGAAACATGTACGTTATCTTAACTATTTTAGTTTGCCCCACATTCCCCAACTTTACAGCGATTATGAGCAAACCAGGAGGGAAACAAAATGTATTTAAAATCAACTTGGACTGTTCGAATTGTTTGTTTGGCAAGACATACGCACATAAATATCATCTGATCCAAAAGAGGACAACCAGACTAGCTCGGGATTCATCAGTATCGATATGGTGCTATAGATGATGCTAGTTTGATATATACCATTCGGAGGCACAACATGAGTGTCTTGCCTTCCAAACTATCGAGCGTCCGGAACAAAGGAAGAGATGGAGGGAAAACGAAAAAAAAGTCATATTTCAAAAGCAACAGGGAAGCGGGGGACGATTCGAACTCATTTCATGCAAATACGTCGAGGAACAAAGACCCATATATCAATCATTTCGGAACAGGTATTCTTTCCGTCACTGTTCTTTTTCTTCTCGTCCGTGTTTAGAATGACGCCATCTCCCCCACACTCCTGTTTTTTTTTTTTTCTTTTTTTAAGTTCCTTCTTATTTTCCATTTTGCATAAACTCTCCCGGGTTGCTGCGTCGGCCATGTTGGATACAGGCATAACCGTCTTCAAGATGGCTATGATACAGGGCTGTGGAATTGGAGGGAAAATGAGAAATTCCGACTCCGAGTCTTGACTCTGATTTTTTACTTCCTTTTACGTAGTAAAGGATTTTTACTTCCTTTTACGTAGTAAAGGAAGTATTGTGATCGCGAAAAAAAAATCACTCAAATTTGAGTCTAAATTTTGATTTTGCTCACCCCCGAATGAAAATTCCTTAGTTTTTTTGACCTGTCAGCACGTGTATATGTACCTAGCAACATATAAGCAGCCGAAAAATTTTTTTCAACCACCCCCGAGTTAATTACGACGAGTTTTCTCGTGACGTCTGTATGTACGTGTGTGCGTATGTGGGTCGCATAACTCAAAAACTATATGCCGTAGAAGCTTCTAGCTTGGTATGTAGGCTCTGAGGATGGTCTAGTTGTGCATCTCCCCTTGTGGTTGCATTTGAATGTTCCCAAGGGGGTGTTTTACCCCTTTTTTGGGGTAAATCAGTGTTAATTTCAATGCAGACTCAAATGATATGAATTGGCGCGACCACTTGGCGATATGTCGCCAAGCTTTTGGTCGCCGTTTGACGCCAACTTGGCGACAAATTTGGCGAAAAAAATATTTTTCGAATTTGGGTTCAACTTGGCGCTATTGGCGATATTTTGCGAAAAATTCACTGAATGATATTAAAATCAGCAATATTTAGAAAATTAACCATTGCAAAATATTTTTTGCATTGTTTCGTGGCAGATTAGGGGGGTAAATATTTGAATTGTTACCTTGCTCACTCCAAGCACTTTTTTTAACACTTAAGGCAACTACTAAGAAATTTACACGTAAAAGGAAGTAGTGTGGGGTCCATACCAGATTTTTTTAATCCCAAAATCAGTCCGACTTCAACTCCACCACACTCGAAACCTTGGCACACGTATGGACTCGAAAGGGAAAATATTCAACTCCTGTTCCAACTCGAGAATTTTAAAGTCCCTGAGACTCCACAGCCCTGAAGAAAAGGCTTTATCTTAGAAGAAGCATTTTGTGGGAAAAGCTTTCAAAAACTCTTTTAAACTCATGACGTGAAGCAAAAAAAACTTCAAAAACTTGTATGATTTGAAAGCTTTCAATAGCCGCAAATCCACTAATCTGTGCTTGCTTAAGTTCATCTTTGGAATTAATTTGCTGACACTATTACTGGTTATTTCATAATTAGAGGCTTGGAGGATGAAGGGGCAATGTCACGTTTTAAAAAATAAACACTCTGGACAGTGGTAAGCGATTTATACAAATAAGCAAATGAAACTTGGTACATCAAAAAGTAGATGTCACTAGACTGATTTCATACGCACACTAAAGGCAAAACCAGAAAACAAAAAAACTGCAACAATAAAACTTTGAACTTTAATTACTCTCAATTTATGTTTTATCACATAACCCCTTCATCTCCCAGGCCCTTTGATTGTTATTGTTTATTTATTTATTTTTTTGGCAAAAATTAAAAAGCTTGTTTCACCAAGCATCCAACGATAGAGCAAGTATAATGAGAGCTAATAAAAAAAAAATTCAATATTGCGCTACTGTCTCAAAATTTGCAGAGTTATCAGACACAATTTGCTGGATAAGGAAATTTTAGTTACTGTGATTATTGAAATTTAAATATCTAAGTATTCGCTTTGTGTTGTTTTTCTATCCCTCAATTTTTTTAGTCTTAATTACATACATATAAATAATTCTTAGAGCATTCCGAGGGATTGTCTGCTATAAAGTTATTAATTGCCTCTCGAAGCCGAAACTAAAGCAGCACTGCGAAATTACAAAATTAATGCAAAGCCCCTCAGTTTCAAGGAGGCAGGAGCCCTCCAATGGGAGGTCACTGGAGGTCACTATGACCTCCCAATAATTTCCGTAGTCGGTACATTTTTCTGACGATTCGGCAATTTGAAGACAATATTGCAACATTGAGATCACTTGTCCTTTTTAGTTTTTAGAATAATTTTTAAAAGATGCCTAATGTTTTTTCTCTCTAAATGTTATGCGTGTACTACATGTGTGCATGCTTGTATTTTATCGTTCGGGAAAATTGGAACTTATTTGGCAAATTGATAATTTTCGCCCTCCCAAAATTTTTAATTCGTTGCGATTTTTTGGCTTCAGCTATTCCAGATTGGTGGCACCAAAAGAGGGGCACTTTACACTCCAGGGTCCCCCGTACATACCACAACTCGTGGTTTAACCGGAATGGGGCGGCACTGAAGAGCGATCAAAGAGGGGCAAAGCTGCAATCTCTGGATACTGTAACTGAACTGCTCAGTACAACCTGGCTCTGACAAGTTGACTTCCGATAAACTGACGCTTAAACGAACCCAATGGTTCACCCCCATGGGGACTCCTTGAAATGCGTTTTTTGAACTTGATTTTTGGAAATTCGCCAAGACATATTACCCAACCCCCTTTTTTAATTTTGCCAAAAATGACTGCAGTTTTTTCTGTCGCGGACTTCAAATTCGAAAACGTTCCGAAGGAGGACCACTTAGCCCCCCCCCCCCCCCTCCCTTCGGAAACAATCCTTTGTGCGCCACTGAACGAATCCATTTATTAACGGGGCCAACGAGCGGCCATGTTAGTCTATCTGAAACTAGGGGCCCGGTTCCTAGTCGGAGTAGTTTTTTTTTTCCTGCTGACAGGAGATAGGTGCTCGCTGATCAAATTAACAAGGGGCCCACCTCGGTTCTCGGCTGCCTTGTTTGTTAAAAGAGGAATGAAAAGAGCCAGTTTGAGTTCCGATAACGTTTATCGGCAATCTGTAAATCCAACAATTTCTCCTGTTTTAACCCAAACATAAATAAGCTCGCCCAAGGTTAGGTATCAAGTTACCAGTGCCATACTTTATTTACTAGTGATTGCCTCTTACTGACCGTCCTTGAAAGCTGCGCCTAGCACTCGGGAACTATTCCACTTTAAAAAGGGGTGATGGGTTGTGGGGATAACTTTCCGAAGTTTTCAATTTAAAACTTGCAAACTTGCATTTGATATATCCTTTTGACAAATTCAACTAAACTATGTATTTGAAATTAGCATCGTTCCACGTTGTTTGATACGGCTCAAAATGCTTTTTATTGTTCTTCCCCTTATTGCTATCTTACCTATCACCCCTATTTTGGTAAGATAAGAGAAGACATGACGCGGTAGGTTTTACCTAAGAAAATAGGACAGTATTTGCTATTTAAACTGTTCTCGAATTCCGAGTCCAAAATGGCGCTCAGGTATTGCCTCACATCCGGACAGACAATCGCTTTACATTCTTTTTATTTCGCTTCCGTGCCGCTTCCTCCAAAAGAGAGAGAGAGAGAGAGAGAAAAAAAATATGTATTCCGACTGGAGAGGCGAAATGACGTTTAAATGCTGCCAGGCTCAGGAACAAGTATTGTTGCTCCGTGGTCCGGAAAAAGCATGCATTCGAGAAAAAAACAGAATAGAATTTTCCCGCGGAATTAAATTCTTATGACGTGTCCGTCACGGAAAAGAAACTAAAAGAATATTTAAGAAGGCGACATTGAGCTGGAGATCAGTTTGTTTCCGAGTCGGAGCAACAATGTGAAGCGCAGATAAAATGAACTAACAGAAATAAAAAAAGAATCTGTTCGGGTGTTTTCTGTAAAAAAAAATTGATGCTTAGCAAACGGAAATATGGAAGATTGTGATTTTTAAAATCAAGCGCTGATTTTTTTTTTTTTTTTTTTAATTTTTGCTAAATTGTTTATGTTTTATTTTGAAAGCTTTATTCTGTTTTTAATACGCTTTTATTAGTTTCACATGTGGGTTTGTTTGTTTGTTTGTATGTATGTGTGTATGTAACTCTGAATAAAAAATAAAATTCAAGTTCTTTGTATTCAATTCTATTATTAATAATATGAAAGGCTGAACTATATTACATGTTGATGTATTATAAGTTTTTCAGTTGTTTGTATGTATGTAACTCTGAATGAAAATAAAATTCACGTTCTTTGCAAGTATAAAGGTTATATATTTAATACTACTATTAATACTAAGGGCTATACTATATTACGTGTTGATACATTATAAGTGCATGTAAACTTAGCGGATGTTCAATAGTTTTGAAAATCGGAGGGAAATCAGAGTATCATGAAATATTTTGATTAACTCTAAAAGCGTGTTTTGAAATTATTCTTCATTGAAAAGATGAGTCATTTTCTTTTTGCAAAAAGCTCCCTTTCTTTCTTGAAAACGTAAAAAGGAGGAAATTCTAACTATTTCTTCAACCTAAATTCTGATTTTTGTGAGAAAAAAAAGAGTTGTAACATCTCGGACATAGAAGGTTAATATAACGTTTTGCTGATCTTATTGTAACTTGTACGCCGCAATATATCCTTCGTAGAAAGTCCCCCATTTTTCGGTGAAATCTACTCAGCAACGAGTTTTTAAGACAGTTTGGCGAGAAATAAAAGCACCCGAGTACTTGATGCTTGATAAAACCAAGTTGGTTTATTTCCACGTCAAATGAACTAAAAGTATGAAGTTTTGATGCTTTTTTTCTGACGAGGTCATGAAATAGGATTTCTGATCTTTGTGATTTTGAAATATATTACAAGCAATAAAAAATATGAAAAAGCTTGAAGTTGTCCAGACTGGATCAACGGTTCTAAATGACTATACTTATGTTATACGATAAGTAACACTTGGGTACACAAAAGTAAAAAAAAAAAAAAAAAACTTGTTAGCAGGGTTTTGCCAAAGCGGGCTCAGCCCGAAAAAACCCACTATGTTGGTAAAGACGGTTTTTCAAAAGTTATTGCACATTGAAAACATTTATTTCAGAAACAAACTAAATATTACGAATATTTTGATCCATACTAAGCCTATACTACACTGCAAGGTTTCTTGACAAAAACATCGTGACGTCAGCGTGACGTTAGCCTATGAAAAACGAGCTAGATAAAACGTCACAGTCTACTTGACGAATTAGAGGAGATCGCTGACTACTTGTGAGCTCTTATTGGCTCCGCCCGTAGTGACGTCAGTGTCAACTTAAGTTGCTGTCTAGTATAGACATTGGTAGTTGATGAATTTAGTTATAATATTTAGTCATGGTCAGTACCCGGTAAAGAAATTGCCATCATCCTTTCCTGTCATTTTATGAGGTACTAGCCTGGTACCCGGCCCTGCCCGGGTTTCTGTGGGTGTAGGGTGGTTTAGTGAAACTCATTCATAAATTTCCCAACACTAAAGTGCATGTCTATAAACATAATGGCTACTTCTGTAAACAATAGCTATGTTATGGATAAACTATAAAAAAAATAATGCAAGCTAAAAAAAAAATAGCAAGCTACAAATAATGTTTGAGTAAATAATAAATGTTATAAGCTTGGTATATTAAAATAAATATATATTTACAGTATCAATCGCACGGAAATTAACCATTTCCAAATATTGCTCGTTAAATAAGTCCCATTATTAGTTAAAATTTAAAACTATTTATTTGTACATGCATTAAAACAAACAAACAAAATAATGAAAAAGAAAAGAAATTTGTACAACTATCGTTTTGAGAGGAAATTGATATTTAAACTTTTTTATTAAATTAAAAATTTTTAGTGCCTAGGCCATTATTAGTCTGGTACTCTCGTGAGAGGAAGTCAATACCCTCGTGCATCCACGCAATCAATCCTGCGATGAACAATAGCCATGTCCCCATCCGGGGAAACTAGAAGCCGCTATATAGACAGGCCGACGCATCAAGATTAAGTTTCACCACTTTGGATCCAATTCCCTAACTTTTACTTCCATATTTTCATTGTTGCGGAGTAGGGTTACCAGAAAAAAGTTTTGGCACATTGCTAAGCTTTCCAAATTCACGTGCCGCTAATAATTGCTCACAGTGAAAAATTACCAAAACGCGAGTACTGGCCAGAAAAGACAACCTCTCAAACACACAAGCACGCGCTGGATCCAAAGTGGTGAAACTTAATCTTGATGCGCCGGCTCGTATATATAGGGGCCTTAGGGGAAACCTTCAATAATAGCACACTGGAGGATGAGGGGCTGAGCCCCGGGAGCCTCAAGCTTCAAAATTTTATTTATTTCGTGGCATTATTAGTTTCTATCCTCGTGACAACATTGGTGAGGTGAAAACATCTTATGTAGTACCTAGAGCCGCTATATAGACAGGCCGACGCATCAAGATTAAGTTTCACCACTTTGGATCCAATTCCTTAACTTTTACTTTCAAATTTTCATTGTTGCGGAGTAGGGTTACCAGAAAAAAGTTTTGGCACATTGCTAAGCTTTGCCAATTCCACGTGCCGCTAATAATTGCTCACAGTGAAAAATTACCAAAACGCGATTACTGGCCAGAAAAGACAACCACTCAAACACACAAACACGCGCTGGATCCAAAGTGGTGAAACTTAATCTTGATGCGCCGGCTCGTATATATAGGGGCCTTAGTAGTACCTAATTTAGAAATTTTTTTTGACTATAAACACTTTCTATTCTCTAACTATTGCCAAAATCAATTTTTTTATTTCACCCGTTAGCGGTTGTTGGCTCAGATAAATATAAAAATCCTTAGAAGGCAATAAATTCCATACTTACTCCAGCGAAGCCTAGGTTCAAAATTTTCACCATGATTACTATTAATATTGTTGTTGCATGGCAACCAAATTTTTGCAACAATGCACTGAAAATTTAATTATTTAATGGGGAAATTAAATGAAATTTACTATTTTCCATAATAACTTTTTTAAACTAAGCTTTTTAGAAATAAATTATAGCTTATCCTGCTCTCTGTTACTGTAGCTATCTAACGGTGCAAAAATGGTTAAAATCGGTCCAGTAGTTTGGAAGATTACCCCGGACATACGGTTTCAGAAGTAGTCTTTTATGTATATAGATTATAAAAAATAAAACTGCACGTGAATTTCACTTATTTTTTTTTTAATACTTAAAACATAATAAAGCAATAATTATTTCAATCCATAAATTCAGTTTAGTATCAATTTAAAATATGTCTATTTAAAATATAATGTCAATTTAAAACATAATATCAATTTAAAAATTCAATATTGAAGTGCTTTTTCCAAATTTGTCAAAGTTTTTTAGGAGGCCACATTGACCTCTCTTTGGGGCTCCCCTGATTCTATGAAATGTAAAAGTAGGTGTACAATGTTCGAATAGCGAATGATATTAAAATAAATCTTGAAAAAGCCCGGCTTTTTCATCAAAAACCCAGTCGGGCTGGACTTTTTCAAAAAAAAAAATCGGGTTTTTTTTTCAAGCCCTGCTTGTTAGGCTTATGAAAATGTAGATATTGGGCCCTGCTCCACATTAACGTAAAGCAGAAAAATAAAGCAGAAACGTAAAATGGATTACATAGTGTTCCTATGGAAAGTACCCGGATTTTCGGTTTCGGTCGCGTTTTACGCTGATGTGGAGCAGGGCCCTTAATGTACATCAACGTACTTAACTAATTAAGCAAAATTAATTATTTTTTCAAAAAATGTCACTCAATTATGGCTCAATGTCGCCCGCCCCACACCGCTTCAAGAGTTTTCAAAAAAATGCACGACAGCTATTAGTCATTTATTAAACACCTCACGACGTCCACAGAATGTCTCGTTGGATCGCTTCTAAACATTTATAGGAATCGTGTACCGCACTCAAGTGCTCCATCAGAATACAATTAGTGCTTCTGTGAGGAAACCATCGTCTTTTGGGGCTGGTGACATTTTACTCTCTCTGGAGAAACCGGCGTCTTCCTTTTCCGCAGTAGAGAGTAGACCGACCATTGTCCCCGCCTCTTTTTCATCTTGTTTGTGACTCACCCCCTCGTTCATAAGTTGATGAATCGCTCCGGTCTCCCTGACTCATTAATAACGCATCCATCATCCAGCTCCAAGGCGAGAGACCGATTTGCTCTCGCCTTCCTCGTTTATTCTTTATAGAAATATATTATATATAGTAATGACATTTTTGCCAAAAATTAACTCAGTGTTTTCTAAACTTAGAAGAAACCTGAATTTTTTTACAGTTCTGTATATACACTCAGGGGCGCTATGAACTAAAATTTTTGGGAGGGGGAAAATTATCAATTTGCCGAATGAAGTTCCAATTTTACCGAATGATAAAATACAAGCATGCACACATGTCGTAAATACTCAACATTTAGTGAGAAAAAACATTAGGCATCCTTTAAAAACAATTCTAAAAATTAAAGTGAACAAATAATCTCAATGTTGCAATTTTGTCTTCAAATTGCCGAATCGTCAGCAAAATGTGCCTAATACAGAAATTATTGGGAGGTCACAGTGACCTCCCATCCGGGCGCTCCTGTGTACACTATGAGAAAATATCATACAGTAATTAAGCAAGGAAAATGGAAAGAACGTCTGGAAAATTCATCGACTTCATACAGAGAAAGCTAAATTTGTGTAAGGAAAAATTGTCTCAACTCATTAAAAAAAAAAATGCTGATTTTCAGCTTAGAGACTTTTGGAATGTGCGCTCGGATGTTTGACGGTTCTTATTTTTGACATTCGGTACTTTTTGGGGGGTTTTTGTTATGTTTTAAATTTTCTGCTAGTGTTAATGTTAATTTTTTGTGAGCTGATTGTTCAAACTAAGAAATGAAATACAGGGTGTCCACTCCTATCGTGGCCCAATAGCTAATTTCTAAACCGTTAGAGATAAGCATATAGTTTATTTAGGAAAAAATCTCTAAATTACGAAAGGAATTTTGGGTCTATGAAATGTTTTTCAAAAAATCAAATTTTGAAAGAGTTACGAAATTTAAATTTTTATACAGCCCCCCAGTCCTATCAATCATATTTAGCAAAACATTCTTGACACTGTAACGTTTAAAACTAAAAAAAAATCACTGTTCTACGACAAAAATTGACCGAGGTATGACGTTTTGAAAAATCAAGATTTTGCATTATTTCATGACGTCATCGAGAGATCGCTTAATAAGGGACCGTATGCGAAATCCTTCAAAATCTTGATTTTTCAAAACGTCATAACTCGGTCAATTTTTGTCGTAGAACAGTGATTTTTTTTTTAGTTTTAAACGTTACAGTGTCAAGAATGTTTTACTAAATATGATTGATAGGACTGGGGGCTGTATAAAAATTTAAATTTCGTAACTCTTTCAAAATTTGATTTTTTGAAAAACATTTCGTAGCCCAAATTCCTTTCGTAATTTAGAGATTTTTTCCTAAATAAACTATATGCGTATCTCTAACGGTTTAGAAATTAGCTATTGGGCCACGATAGGAGTGAACACCCTGTATATCAATGAGGAGCTTTTGCCGAGATTTTTTTCAGCAAAAAAAAAAAAGAAAGACCACAAGAGTTTTGGAAATTAACTGGCTCAGACCATCGGACACAACATTTCCCTATCTCAAAAACCAAAGTTTAAAAAATTTCATTTTCCAATATTCATTTAATTTTTGAATTTTTGAAAATTAGTGTTCAAAAGATATATTTTGCGTTTTGAAAGGAATTTACATCCAGATTATTGAGTATTAATCGAGCCCGCTATTTCATTATTGCTCGCATGCAGTAAGCTTTTTGCATAGCGAAATGTTGGAGCCAGACCTTTTAGCCACCTATGCACTTGACAAAAAAAATTTTTTAACTGCAAATTTAAATTCAAATGCGGGAAAAAGTTACCGTGTTTACGATCAAATATAAAATGTAGAATGTCCTTTGCGAAAAAACATTTTTCCGCGTTAACTTTTCAACGAGATGAAGTAATTATACCGCCATTCAGAGTATCCTTGAGTCAGTACGAATGACTTAACGCCACTTCATTTCTTTTTAAGTATAATGTACTTTATAATCGCTAAGAGCAGACGTCTTATTTTATGACCTTGCTAGAAGAAGGCATCTCAGGGATTTCATATTTTTTAGTTTATTTGAAGTAGAAGAGAAAAAATAGAATTGGCTCAAAGCTAGCCGGAATAAATAAGATATATCCTGAATGTGTACATGTACACACCAAAATTTATTTGTCACCATTTTTATCTTGAAAGATTTGACGATCAAAAAAGAAAGCAAAAATCCGATTTACCTAACAAAACCTTGAATCTTACATGATTGCCACAATTTATAGTTTTAATGGTTTTAATCATTTTTTAAAGACTTGTTATTAAAGACCACTCTCCAGTATGACCTTTTTATAAAAGTATTCTAAACTATATCCTACATACTTTGGTGCTGCGCGCAAATTTTTGCCATAAAACATTCTTGTAAGAGCAGAATGAATTTTTATTTTCTCTTATTAGCCAAAAGAAATTCTTTTTCTTTGAGGCATTTGCGGCTATTCTTTCATAAGACATAAAGAATGGGTGCTTATGAGCGGCCTTCTTGCATTTCAGCATTTCATTTATCGATATATTTTCTTTTAAACTCGTTTTCTCCGAGCAAAACATCGTTCGCGAGATCGTTCCCATTTTCACTTCACTTCCAATCACGGAGCCCCAACGCATGCCAGAAAATATCGACTTCATTTAGGAATCGAATTCGAGGAGGCGAAGATCTCGTTTTCTTTCCCATGTTTAAAATAGAACATTGTTCGCAAACTGAGTAGCGATCATATCTTCATATAACCCCCTCTTTTTTTTCTCTCGCTCGGGAAACACAGGGGAAAGTAAAAATCTGGGAGAAAGAGAAAAAAAGATTTCTTGCTTCGTCGTTTACGGCATTATCTTTTGCGGTTCACGAATCTGGCAACCTCATTAATCGCAGACGATAGCACATCGCGAAAGGATGATTTTTTTTCCCTTCCTACTTCTTTTATCGGGGCTGGTTGGGAATGTGATAGGCAGGAGGATTTCAGATAAAAACAGATGTTTGAAACTAGCTGTTTCTCTTTCCCGAGAAGTTTATTTACGCTGGAGATTTATTCGCCCGAGTGGAAAAATCGAATATTTAATCTACATTTTTTAACAGTGGAAAAACGTTGCGTTACAAAATTTCTCGAAACTCCCATTCGCTCACGTGTTTGAACAGGATGGAAGTAAACAGGGATTTCGCAAGTTGTATTTTTCGCTCTAGGTATCCCTCTTCCCTTTCTCATCTGTGAGGGGAGTGGGGAGGGGGGAATAACATTTTACATTTTACTGCGCTTATTTCGTAAACGCTCACCTTGCTCTGAACTTTCAATATATATTCATGCCAAGACCGGTAAAAATTGAAAAATCTTCGAAACGGGGAAAAAAAAAAAACATTTTACGCCCCAGATAAGTTATTTGTCAGAGTTTATAGAAAAATTCATAGTCTGAAGATCCGACTAGGGTTGACCTACCCTCATCGAGTTTCCTGAAATTATTAACATTAACCCATTAATGCCTGACATTTTTTTTTTCTCCAAAGGTATTTTGTATACTGGTTACAAACAATGTTTAATGGACAGGAAAAATAATAAAAAAAAATATCATGTAAAAAATAATTTTTTTATTAAGGTATTTTAAGTACTCAGGGGCTAAGAAACTCGATGAGGATAAATCAGTCATTTTTTGGCACCTTTTAGACCCTGACAACCCTGATTGGGGATCTGAAACAGGTAGAAACTTTTACTTTACCCTTTTATTCGCAACTTTTACTCTTCATGTTAATAACTTTAGGAAACTTGATGAGGGCAGATCAAACCTATTGAGATCTTGTACTATCAGTATCCCTATGACTGCTGAGGATTTTTGATCATAAGGAATTAGTCTCCAGCGTATTTTTTTAGTGACTTTAGAAATACGCTGGCGACTAGTACTTTATGATCAAAAAGAAAACAAAAACAAAAATGGTTAAAAAGAAAACAAAATGAAGTATAATTCAACCGCTACAAGATGGCCGTTGTCAATCAAATGAGAAAACGAGTCCATTCCTTAAAATAGGTAGAATTTCTACCCATTCAAATTTCCCCATCAATTGTGAATCCCATTCCTCAATTTTCATCTGCATATCACCCCTTTCTAAAAATGGACAATCCTGAAAAAAGGAGGAGTCATAGGCCATCTCTGCGAAGTTGAATTATAGTGCACCAAATGTTTTTCCAATGGAAAAAAAAAAGTTTTTTTGTCCCTCCTAGGAAAATTAAAATTTAAAAAAAAAAAAAAAAAACTATTGATATGGTTCGATACTAAACAGGCCTCCTTTCTCCTTTATACCTTGTGTTCATTAGGAACTTATTTTTAAATGTTTTTCTTTTAAAACAGATATTTTAGCATCGTTTTTTGTTATTCAAAAATGTTTCTCAAGGTACTTTCTCCGTTATAATAATCGCATTTTACTTCCGCTCATTAATTGTTGCTGAAAACAATGAAAATGAGTAATTATAAATTTAATTTCGTGAATAAATTGAACTAATTTCGAAGCTAAACTTTCGCAAGCATTATTTAGAGCTTTGGCATAATGAACTTTTTTAATAATGCAGGCTTTAGAAGCATTCTTTTATTTATGTCCAGTTACCGGTTTTAAAGTGCATTTAAAAGCGTTTTTTACCATATACTTCTTTAAAATTGCTTATAAATCCGAGCTTAAGAACTTTCAATATTAAAGAGCAGATTAACGGTAAATATAAGCTATTCTCTTTTTATGCGCAATACATTTAGTATAAACAGAAGTCAAAGCCGTATTTTTCTTTTAAAAAAGTTTTGAACAGGTAACTATAGTGAATCTGTTGAATTTTTCAAAACGTTTCGCCTCGAATAGATTTCGAAGCGAAAAATCTTTTAAATACAATAAGAAACATGTTTTTAATTCCAAAGCCTATTTCTGTAAGCCTGAATTGAACTAAAAAGCATGACATGGAATCAGGGGTGCCCACAAGTGGGGATTATGTCGCAAGTTGCGCCATCAAAATTTTGGGGGGGATTTTTTTAATCCAATGAATTTATTATTTAAATTATTTACTAATTTTTTAAAGTTAAGTTATTCATTAATTAAGTTTTTTAATTTAAATTATTTCTTTATTATTTATTTATTATTTTTTTTTTTTTGTATATGTTGTATGTGCTTGAAATGTCTGGAAGGGGAAAAAAGCGATTAGTATATCCTGCGCATAATTAGTACTTTAAAAAAATAATATATAAAAAAATAATAGTTATAATTAAAAAAAATAAATGAATTATATTAAAAAAATAAATGAATAATATTTAAAAAAATAAATAAATAATATTTAACAAAATAAATAATATTTAAAAAATAAATAAAATGAAAAAGAGGGATAAAAATAAAAAGAGGGTTGTGAAAAGTTTTGGCGGGGGGGGGGGGAATTTGCACCATTGAGCTTGGGGGGATGGGCACCCATGCATGGAATAAGTATGTGATTTTTTAATTACTACTCCCGAAAATCTTAATAACCTCATACTCAGGTCAATTCTAAAGCGCCAATAAAATTTGAAATGAAATTTGAGAGAAATTGGCGGTGTACAGCTAAGTACGAATAGCTTTTGATATACCGTCGATATTTCTTTTTTTCTCAATTTTTAATTTAAATTTTATTGGCTGTTTTAGAATTTCATATTATTTCAAAACTGATCAAACGACCAAAAATTTTTATTGCATATTTCAAAATTGAGTTATTTAAAACACTCGGAAAAAAAATCTCATCGCTCTAAATTATTTAAAAAGTTATGAGTGACTTTAGGTCACTCGTAACTTTTAGCTCACTCATAGGTAGGCTTTGTGTTCTAATGGAAAAGCGAAATTTTAAAGGGCTTTTTTTTTTTTTTTTTGTTTCCATGTTACGGGACTCGCTAAGGTTTTTTTTCGATTGAAGATATTGTTAAAAAAAATTATTTTTGCATTTCAAAATAATACATTTAACAAAACTGTGCATTGAATAAGCATTTTGAAAATTACTAAATTTTTGGTGTATGTAGGACTTTAAGACAAAATTTGCAAAGAAAATTTTTTGATTTTTTACGTAATCAGTCACGTAATCAGTCAGTTATAATAATTTTATAAACAAATTAATTCTCAGATTTTTAGAGGTAATAAATGCGATCATTTGGAAAAACCGTTTATGAAATAAGTGTGAAAACAAAAAAGCATTAATGTTTTCAAAACATTTAAATTTTCTTTATTTTTTTTAACTAAAAAAAAGAGTTGGCGGTATTTTTAATCTTTGAAAATAAATTATTCATTGTTAAATAAGTGTACATGTAAAGGTTTCAAAAAATTACATGTTTCACTTAAAACTGAAAAAATTGATATAAAGGTAATGTAACCCCTTTACCTATACATGAGATATTAAGATTAACTGCAATTTTTTAAGGTTGTAATCAAGAAATGAATAATTACTTTATTTGACACTTTTTAATACGAACCAAGCATATAGAATTTAGTCTTTAGAATAAAAAGCATTTTCTATATATCATTCTACTTTATGTAAATGCAGAAATCATAGACACCAAGAACGACAATTCTGTTTTCGGCATTCTCTTGTTTAGACAATAAATTTGTAAATGTGATGGAACGCCTAAAACTATTTTAGGGAATGAAATAAACGTGATTTATTCTCTCTTGGGAATAACAGAGACGAAAAGCAGAGATGTGTTGTTCAACAATTCAAATCCGATTTAAAGAGTTGGGGAAACTAATAAGAAAAGAGACGGCAAACAATGATAAGTGTGAAATCAAAATCTTTGCTGACAATTGTGAAGATTAGTTTCAAGAGTTACAAATAAATATTCGCGCCGAAAGAGGAGGGTAGTTGTTAAATCTGCTTCCAGCGATGAACAGATGCTATGAGATGTGAAGGGGTGTAAGTAGCAATAGAAGAATTTTGAGTAAAACGTGGCTGAATTCGAATCGTATGGGGGTTATTCCACGAAAAAGCCGCCATCTTGTCCCTCGCGTGACGCACATGTATTTCATTAAAAAGTGTCACATTAAAAAGTGGTGATTTTAAACGAAATTTTTTTGGTTAATAAATCATCAACCGGTGTGGGATTTCTTGGGCAACATATTTTCTTAAAAACCTTTTTAACCCATTAATGCCTGACATTTTTTTTTTTTCAAAGTTTTTTTGTATACTGGTTATAAACAGGGTTTAATGGACAGGAAAAATAATAAAAAAAATATTATGTAAAAAATAATTTTTTATTAAGGAAAGAAACAATTTAAATCGTCCCTTAAAAGTTACGATAGATCCCAGAGGGTACATACTTGTTTACTAAAAATTTTTTCTGCCTACGATGTAATATTTAAAAGGACATTTTATAAGAAGAAATAAAATCAGCAATTAACATAAACTGGGAAGCTGGGAATAACTTTGAAAACTGAGCTTTTTTCCTGGAGATTGTGAACGATGTCATTTTTGATAAAGATCATATTAAAACTGCTACAGAACACACTTTACAATGATTATGTGCTGCAATCTGTTAATGACGAATTAAGACAATACCAAGGTACTAATTAAACACTATTATTTGGTTGAAATGTTCATTTTGGGGAAATTCAGACCCTTTTTTGGACCGTCCCAAAAAAAGGACGCTAGGCATTAATGGGTTAAATTGCTACTTTATAATGAAATCTATAAGCGTCACGTGCGGGACAAGATGGCGCTTTTTCATGGAACGGTCCATGGGAGTCTTGCGAAAGTTTCTTCTTTTTCCAAATCGTTCTTTTTTTTTTTTTTGGGCAATTTAAATTTCACTTTTTACCTGGACTGCGGATTCGCAGGGAAAATGACTCACTCCTTTTTACGATAAAATCAGTTAGACTCCGCCTCCTCAGCCTTGGCAAAGGTGCGGGCTTGGAGAGATGCGTGATAGACTTCGTTTTTGAAATTGGGAAACGTTAATTACCGGACCCTGTGGTCAGTTTTACTTTCCGATGATGATACAATCGTGATCTAGCGAATTTTTGATGTCCTACAAAAAACAAGATATGGGTGTGGCCATATTTGGCTCACCCACCTAATTTTTTAATCATTTGATAAATCAAAAGTGGGGAATTATTTTATATTTTACTGGACAATTTAACGTTTTATTTGGTTAGTGCAGTTAATTAGCTTTTCATGGTTTTTAATGACAATCCTCGGGATTAAACAAGCACCGTGTGTAGTAATGTTTAAAATGGAAAAGTACCTAATAACATTTATTGGAACATAATTGGGAAGTGTTTTTTTTTTTTTTCCTAATGGCGAGATTACCAAGATAGCTTCGGCAACAGGTAGTCAACCAAGAAAAAAAATAGGAAATTAATAAAACAGTTGTAGTGATAGCTTATTCATCCAAAAGAGGGCTCCTGATCTCCACGTAGTCCACAAGAGGGCGTTTATTGGCGAAGTTAAGAATTGAGAAATAGTGGATTACTCAGAATAATGACTGCATCCCCAACACCTCTTACCACAAAACACATGGGTATTTCTCATACAATTTGCCCCAGTTCTCTTCGTGGTTTTAATGTTGCCACTTACGCATCTTTGCCTCTAAAAACTGCTTAATTGTTGCACTGCCAGAACAACAGCGCGAGGCAACCGCTCGAGTCGATGACTTGACTTTCCTGCGTCACTGATCAAATAACTTTTGCCGATGAGTCTGAAGTGACACTATTAAAATAAGAGTTCGAATTTCAATAACATTATTAATATACGAGTTGAAATTTCAATAACATAATTAAAATACGAGTCAAAATTTCAATAATACTATTAAAATGAGATTTTAAATTTCAATAATGTTACTGAAATACTAGTCAAACTTTCAACAACACTATTAATATACTAGTCAAAATTTCAATGATATTATTCAAATACGAGTTTCAATTTCAATAACGCTATTAAAATATTAGTCAAAATTTCAAAACCACTGTTAAAATACGTGTTAAAATTTCGAAAACAATATTGAAATACAAATGGAGCAATTAAAAATAGAGAAATTGTGGATCAAAGGTATCCAAAACACTATAAAAAATGAATGTTGTTTTTACAGTATAATACAGCTAGTTTTATGGCAATAAACTGTAAAAATTGCTAATTTTACAGTACTAAACTTTTACAGTATGAACTGTAAAATTGCTAATTTAACAGTTTATTACCTTGCATTTTGCAGTTTTAAACTGGAACCTCTGCTGCCAGTATTATACTGTTGTTTTTTCAGTATGATACAGCTAAATTTTACGGCAATAAACTAAAGATTCTAATTTTACATTAAGAAACTGTAAAATTGTTAGTTTCACAGTTTATTATTGTGCATTTTACAGTTTCAAATTGGAACCTCGGCTGCCGGCATTACACTGTAAAAACCACAGTATTTTTTGTAGTGAAAGACTACGCCACTATAACACCTCTTACTACAAGAAAGATGGGGGGTTGGCATACAGATTGCCTTCAGTTATCTCCAACTTTTTCTATGTCGTCACTTACACGCCTTTGTCTCGGAAAGTGGCTCCACTCGAATTGATGACGTGACTCTCCCGGCGCATCATCGATCAAACAGTTTTTGCCGATGAGTCCGAAGTGACACCATTAAAATAGGAGCTCGAGTTGCAATATCACTATTAAACTACAAGTCAAAATTTCAGTAATACTATTCAAATTAGAGACAGCGTTTCACTATAACACTATTAAAATACGAATAGAGCAGTCAAACATTTAGAAATTGTGTATCAAAGTTGCCAAGATTAACTACGCCACTATAACGTCTCTTACTATAAACTAGATGGGTGTTCGCACATTTTGCTCCAATTCTCTCCAACTTTTCCTATGTCGTCACTTACCCGCCATTGCCTCGGAAAGTGGCTCAATTGTTGCGCTCCTGGAGAACAACAGCGCGAGAGGCAGCCACTCGAATCGATGACGTGACTTTGCCGACGCGTCATCGATCAAATAACTTTTGCCGATAAGTCTGAAGTGATACTATTAAAATAAGAGTTTAAATTTCCACAACTCTTTTAAAATAAGACTCAAAATTTCAATAATAATATTAAAAAGAGAGTTCAAATTTCAATTACACTAAGGCCCCTATATAGACGAGCCGAAGATTAAGTTTCACCACTTTGGATCCAGCTCGTGCTATTTCTTTCTTCCGATGGATGAGTGGTTGTCTTTTCTGACAAGTTATCGCGTTTTGGTAAATTTCCAGTGTGCAAAATTGTTAGCGGCACGTGAATTTGACAAAGTTTGGCAATGTCCGAAACTTTGCTCTGGTAACCCTACTCCGCAACAATGAAAAAAGAAAGTAAAAGCAAAAAAAGTTGGATCCAAAGTGGTGAAACTTCAGCTTGATGCGTCGAAATTACACTATTGAAATAAGCGTTGAAGTTTCATCAACATTATTGAAATACTAGTTCCAATTTCAATAACGCTATTAAAATGCAAGTGAAGAAGGGGAAAATAGAACTTATGGATTAAAGTTGCCCAAACTGACTACACCACTGTAACATTTCTTTCTGTTAATCAAATAGGTACTTCTCATGCATTTTACCCCACAGTTTCAGATATCCTCTGCCGTCACTTACACGCCTTTGCCTCGGAAAGTGGCTCAATTGTTGCGCTCCCGGAGAACAACAGCGCGCGAGGCAGCCACTCGAATCGATGACGTGACTCTCCCGACGCGTCATCGATCAAACAACTTTTGCCGATGAGTCCGAGATGGATAAAAGGCGTCCTTTACCCGCGTGCGTGCGCGATGATTAATGAGCGGCCTGATCGATGGGGGGGGGGGGGGGAGTTTATTTAAATCGCGGGGCATTTCGGAAGGTTCGTAACTCCTGACACATTAAAGCGGGTAAAATGGATGAAGTGGTCGCGGATGCTCTGCATCTTCGGGAGGAGAGAGAGAGAGAAATAGCTCCGGAATCGGGAGCTTGGGTCTTTGCTGAGGAAACAACTTTTGGGGGCGGTTTGGAGGAATGGATACTCGAATGGATACTTGAAAGGTCGAATCGCGTTAATCAACGTTTTCCAAATGTGACTGATATTTTTTTCCGCCAAGTAATCCTTGATTGCTAAACCTTTTTATCCGCGTAAAACAAGTCCAAAGTTTTCTTTTTGTTGTTATTATTGTGCTTCTTTCCTTCTTATTATAATGCTTCTTTTCTTCATCTTATTATTATTATAACTTTTTTCTTCATATTATGATTATTATGTTTCTTTATTTTCATCTTCTTACTATTATACTTACTATTATTATTATTACTTTTTAATCGACTTCAACAAAGGAGGAGGTTATACAATTCCTCGGAGAAATTTTTATGTATCTTATAAGATTATTCAAAGATGCCTGGACCGATTTCAAAAATTCCCTTTTTGTTTGAAAGAGTGTACCTTCATTTGGTCCCATCGTCTCGTTGTCCGGGTTTGATAACGGGATCTTGCAGAAATCGAGGGAAATAGAAATCGTAATCACAGTAATCGTAATAATGACGAGTTTGGAATAAAGGCTTTTCTGGATAACGTAATGAAATTCATTTCTATGGTCTTTTTATCTTCATCTAAATACATTGATCTAAAAATTATTTTTTAACGCTTAAATGCTCAAACGGGGCAAAAACTGAATGCACAGCCTTCAACTTTATTAACTGCTTTATAAGACCATGACATCAAAAAATTTCCTAAATTGAAACACAAAAATTAGAAAATTCATTGAAAAAAATCCGAGTAAGCGTACCCCGGTCTACCCTACTAGGTTTTGTTTCCAAGGAGTGACAATACAGTATGTCGTTTTTTAAAAGAGTGAATTACATTTTTAAGGAGTAAAATATTCGAAAAAAGTGAGCAGAAAATCAAATCGTGATCAGCTCTATAAATAACTAAATAATAATGATAAAAGTTTCAAATGGAATGAAAGAGAGCACGATTTTGAATTTTACTGCTTAGAATTTTCGGAATTTTGCACTAAAAATAAATAAATAAATAAATAACGAAATACACTTAAGTACAGTATTCTTAAAAACTCAATTTATTTTTCTATTTTCTCGGGGTTAAATTTTAATTTAATATCATGAAAGTCCGCTTGACTAAATTTTTGTGGCGTGTTTCTTATTTTCAATGCCTGAAATTCTCTTGTCGTGGCATCTAAAATATCTCTAATATTATAGAACAAACTAGCAGTACCCGCACGGCGATGCTCGTACAATAAATGTAAAGGACGTCAACTGAATAAATTTAAATTCACCCTTACTCTCTGAAATGAAACTATTATATTCTTTAATTCAAATGTGCTTCACAACCTTTTAAATTCCACTAAAAGTCCTGTTAAAATTTGAAACAATTCACCAAATCAATTAAAAGACATTAAGTTAAGTAAGTAACAATAGATATTAACAACTCAAACTTAGTCAATTTTCAAGTCATTACTCTATACACAAATTTAAACCACTTTTTAACTTCAGGACGAAAGAGCAGTTATCTGAAAATGACCTCGTGTTCATTTAATGGTATAAGTTAAGGCCTTGAAAATTGACTAAATTTGAGTAATTAATATCTCCTGTTCTAATTAACGGAGAGAAACGTGCCAAAACTTCGTTTTCAAAAAAAAAAAAAAAAAAACCTTTCCAGCGGTGTATAATGTTAGGTAATGGGACACAGTTTCCCCCCTCATTTAGCGAAGTACACCAAAAATGAGACTAATTAATTAATTTAAAAATAACGAATTCGAAGTTTAGAATTCGGCCTTCGAGTCGAGGTGCAGATGACGGGGATAAGTTCGAATTTTGTGCAAAGTTTCAGGTCTGTAGGTGCTCTGGGACCTTCTAACCATCGGTTATAAACAAACAAAACAGAGCCTGTCATCTTTAATATTTTTGATTACTTAAGAATTCCTCTCAAGTGGTTTCCTATTTAGCGTGCTAAAGAACGAGCTCCTTACATCTCCGAAACACGTGTACGCAATATTCCCCCCGTCTATCACCCGAACTATCTGGCGCTGTCGACCAGCAGTCGCGTGGAATGTCAATTCCCGGCTTATCGTTAACCTCCGGGAGCATCATTAGTTATCAAACGGTGGTCGAAGTCGAAGAGATCGATACCGGAATTCCGAACCACCCGTGGAGAGAGGGACACCTGCCCAGACGATCCGTGGATGGATGGGAAAGAGTTATTCTCTTCTTTTTCGAACTGTGGATTTGTATGCATGCGTGTATTGCGGGGAAATATGATTAAAGTTGATTCTATGGGGGGGGGGGGGGTCTTAGGAGTAGTTGCTTTGCCCAGCGTTACACAGTCAAAATTAACCCTGTGCCAAGTGACACATGTTCTGCAATCAGGCTCACATCAAAATAAATAAATAGAATAAAAATGAGTGAAGTTTTTCGTAACGAGCAGAAAAGAGCAATTTTATGACTTGGATTTTTTTTTTCAAAATTCCAAGCCCCCTATGTGAATCCCTGAGCATCAAAGAACCTTCGTAACAATTTTGGAAAATATCTAACGCAAACGGCCGATATGTATGATTAGCACACCTATACACCCACATACATCAATTTCCGTATATGGATGG
This sequence comes from Uloborus plumipes, assembly GCA_038373865.1. Lineage (NCBI taxonomy): Eukaryota > Metazoa > Arthropoda > Arachnida > Araneae > Uloboridae > Uloborus > Uloborus plumipes. The sequence continues at coordinate 40,802 of JAXGGA010005410.1, forward strand.
TAATGTTACGTTTGTTAAGAAGATTTTGTTTCAGTTTTGTTCTTCCCCTAATAACCATTAGCACAGCCAGGATTTTCTCCGGGGAAGGGGGGGATAATACAAGTCAGAATTTCAGGAGTTAGTCATAACAGACCTTACATGTATAGGTAATTCGAATTTTTTTCCATATCAAGATTTCAAAGTGGCGTGGGGGGGGGGGGGGAGGTGGACCCTAACTGATTATCGTTGCACCCCCATACGGAAGGCTAAGTTATTTTCTCTTTTAAATTCATTTAGTTAGTTTTTCTTTAAAACTGAGCAATTTAAACAAACTTAAGAATTGCTAAACGCAATTAATTTTTAACTTCATTTGCGTCAGGATACCTAAGGACCAAAACGGCTTGCGTATCTTACTAGGAATTGTACTAAGAGTCCACTAACTTGCCACTCTGCCAGCTTCGTTAAAACTCAAAATCAGTTTAGAGATTTAGCAGTGTTTCTCATTCAAACAAAGAAAAAAAAGTCTCTCTTGTGGGGGACTTTTTTTTGCAAAAGGGGGTGGTGGTGGTGTCAGGCATTCCCTTCAGCGTGAGTGCCTACCTGTTGCCGATAAGCATCGGGAAGAATGCCGGTCGCTCGCATTCCTCGGGAACGAGTTTCGCGGCGCACGCATTCCTGGATGTCTCCGGGTGCTTCTTGCTTGGGGGACCCCCTCCCCCTCTGCTGCCACGTGTGGGATCGATAACTCGACGATAATAAACAAAGCCTGGCAGTGACAAGTGGCAAATTGTGTATTTCGCAAGTGCGGTAACACGGGACCTGACTAGGATTTTTTAGGAGACTGAGCCCATCATTTCGAATTTTTCCAGGGAAGAGAGGGGAAAGGGGGTGCAATTGTATAAACTCACACCAAAAGGAAAAAAAACCGTAAAACCACACGTACTTACATATAAACCAGGCCTGTCATTTCGAATTTTTCCAGGAGGGGGGGGGCAAAGGGTAAAAACACAATACAATTTCACTAGAAAACAACAAAAACCACACCCACTTATATGCAGGGACGTCATTTCAAATTTTTCCGGTGGGGGGGGGGGTCAAAGGGTCCAATCACAATGTAATTTCATCGGAAAACGTTAAAAACCACGCCCACTTATATGTAAGTGCATTGATTTCTCAAAGCCAGGGGAGGGGGCAATTGACCCCCCCCCTAAATGACGGGCCTGGTTATATGTAAATATTGATTTCTCAAAGTCAGGGGGGGGGCTTGACCCCCTGCTCCCCCTAAATGACGGGCCCGATATAAACTCATTAATTTTCCGAAGCCAGGAGGGGAAGGGGGCAAATGACCCGTGACTCCCCTAAAGGACAGTTCGGACTGGGCATGAACTTTTTCAAAGGGGCTATGTCACTTCGGCTGTGTTAGTGGTTTCATGTAATGACTTGTGTAGTGCAATCCAGGGGAGAAAACTCAAGTGTTTAAAGGTGAGGAGGGGAAATAGCTTAATGTGTGAACAAGGGATGATGTCGCATTTTTACTTCACACTCCGAGCTTAATGTGTGAAGAGGGGGTGATGTGCCACTTTTTCTCGCCATTTTTTCACCCCCCTCCCTTTTCTGACACAAATTATAACACTTCACCTTGTCCTTTCTGTCACATGTCATGCTATTATTAAAAGAAAGCATGATATCACACAATTTTTGTAATTTTCTTGATGTAGGTCTTGAAAATATTTATTGTTATTTGTTTCTTTTAGAGAGAACTGATTAAATTCCCTCTATAGACAATGATGTTAAAAATTTCTGAAATTCTAAATCCTAATCTTATAATGCTCTTTCCTACGTATGTTCCTTGGCGCAAAGGTCTTTTTCCAACAATGTTTGTTTGAATCAAATCTATCATTCAGTTTCATATTTCTGTATACTTCCAATTTCCCGCTAGGCGCTTGTTTAGTTTTTCGAAATGTTCAAAAAGGAACGAAGACTGCACTTTTCTTTTCATAAAAAATAGTAATAAGTATTAAAATAATGGTAGTGTCCCAGCCGAGATGTTGTAAACAAAATATTGTCCGACGTAATGATTGATTTCCTTAAAAAAACGAGGGAAAGAAAAGTCTACAGGCACATATTCCTTCTCATAAATATGTTTTTTTTTTTTTTTTTTTTGAATATGAACTCACTTATTATTTCTGTGGCTTGGTTCTAAAAGGGCCTAAGTCAAAAATGTTAGTTTCGAGAAAAAGGCGATGAAAGATATTTGAGATTTTTTAGAATGCTATAACTTTCTAATATTAAGATTCCCATTATTATTTTTTGGCATTTGTTTATTGTTAGTGTAAAGAAACATTATTTTATCATATGAAATTTTTTAACCTGTTACTATTTTATGTAAATATTATGACATTGTGTGTATATGACATTGGCTGACATTATAATGGAAATACAACCAATTTTAGTTTGCTATTAAACATTGGCCTTTGTAGAATTAGAGTTTTACTAAATGGGAAAGTTTTTGTAAATAACACAGAATGTGAAAAAATGGACATTGGCCCTTTTAGAACCAAGCCACAGATTTATTTTTGGCTTTGCTTTTTTGTTTCATGGAGCTAAATATTGAGCGATATATTTGTGATGCGGAAACGGGCCGCTTAATTTTATATAAAGTAGCATCAGAGAGATAATGCACGCAGTAAAACCTTTTATGAATTCAGTAAGTACAAAATTAATGTTCTCTATGATTTGACCTATTTTAAAATCAAGCAGTCCGTTTCCACCCAAGGTCTCGCGCCATCTCTCCTTGGTCAAACTTTACCCTATAGACGAAGTCACCACAACAATAAAATTCTCACACAAAGCTCAATAATCACTCTCGTCTTTTTTTTTTTTTTTCAAAGATGGGAAAATGTTCTCATGAAAACCCCTTTAATTTATAGTCCATCTGTTGACAAGGTACGAATGCCATTGTAGAAAGGGTAATAGATTGTTTGTTTAACTCTTAAGGACACAGGATTTCAGAAAATATAAAAGCCCCAAGTTCCACAGTAATTTCATTGCATTTTAAATCACAAAATTGATGTAGTCAATGAATCTCGACTATGTAACTTATTCACTGAAGCAAACTCTCATGGGGACACTAAAAATATCGCTTCAAATTCTAACAATGTTCCTCACGGTATCCTTCCTTAACCAGTCAGGCCTTAAGGATCTCAGCAACCGTAAGGATCATTTACGTTTTCGGAAAAGGCCCCCCCCCCCCCCAGGTCCAGAAAAGGAGCGTCAACCGACTCATCCAAATCTAATTAATCTCCGCTAACGAACCAGTTGAGGCACCGTTTTCTGAGCACCAAATCTATTAATCGGATCACGCCTGGTTAATGACGTAATGCTATTAGGGGCGTAATTGGGCTCCGCCGATGACGTCACTGATTGTCCGCACCACCAACGCCGTCTTATTGGATTATTTATGAATAATTGGGGGCGTCACAGATGAGCTAACTTTGTGATGGTGCGGCTGGGAAGTCCACGTCTGGTCAATGTGACTGAATAAATGTTTTTTTTTTTTTTGTTTCTCCTCAAATTTGAAATTGCTTTGTTTTTCTTCTTTCAACAGGACCTGGCCGCCCTCCGGGGGGGGGGGGCGGTCGTGGCGGAGACTGCACCATTGAAATTTTTAGGGGGGAGGGGGTTTCAGGAGTATTTTTCTTTTTTTGAGGGTGTCACTTGTTCTTTGGGGGAGTTTCGTGGTATGGGGGGGGGGGGAGTGGGCCGTGGTGGCCCGATCGGTAAGGCATCGGACTCGTGTCCGGAGGGACCCGGGTTCGAAACCCAGCCGATCAAAGATCCACCGCCTTGATTAATGGTGGCTGGGAGGCGTTAAAAATGTCGTGGTCACAAAGTCCTCCAAGTGAAACGATACCTCTGGGGGCCCTGGGCCCTAGGGTTTGCTCGACCCTAGGTTCTGGTTCAAAATTAAGAACAGAGCGCTCTTCAGGGCCCTATCCCGGTTAAACCACGAAGCTGTGGTAGGTAAGGGGGACCCTGGAGAGTGTGAAGTGAAGGTATGGGGGGGGGGGGACGCCATTGTTCTTGGTGGGAGGGGAGGGAGATGAGCACCTCTGCTACAAGGTACAATTTTCACGATTTTTAGAGTAGTTATGACCTGAAACAGGGTGCCTAACTTTTCTTCCCACGCTCCTTATATTATGATATATCTTCTCTCTTCATGTGGCACGCTACGGGAATCTTTTAGCACTCCATGGGTGCCCCATGGTACCTTTAAGGGTACCATAGGCAGTCAAGTGGCACCTTGCACATGGTTTGTAGTCACATGCAGCCTCGTTTGTAACTTTATTTTTCTTAACGAGTCTTGATGATGTGATATGTGTTTAATTGCTTGAAATGTTACTGTGACTTTAGATTTTAGATTAAGAGCAAGAATCTGAGAGAGTGTCACGCCTGTGATTCATGACCTCTCAGATTTTTTCAAAAAAATTACCAAATGTTTATTATCTTATTGAAAGACCAAATCCAGAATGTTTTGCTCTAAAGTTGAGTTGTTTAGTTTTTATGGATCCTAAAGTTGAAGGTGCGGCATCAAAAATTAAGCGGATTTTCAAGACATGGAAGTTGCTGTGAGCCAAAACTTTTACCAGGAACTGTTTAACTCCAATTTTCTTTTTGTATATGGAATATAGAAGGTTGAAACTTTACAAAATGAATGTTAAGTTTGAGGTAAGTTGTTGCCGTAAGGTCAGTGAAGGCCCTCAAAACAAGGCATTTTTGACGTTTTTTAGCGTTTTTGAGGTCCAAAAACAGCTTGTACATTTCAGTTGGCACAGCAAAAGTAGTTTCGTTTGAAAGACCAGTGTAAGCACTTTAAAATAATGTATAAATAACCGAGGAAAGTTCAACGGGCTTTTAGTTGCGTAAGGCCGAAATATGAAAATTGTCATATTTTAGCGATATTCAAACAGTCATAACTTCCTCTGCCAACAACATATTGAAATATTTTTTGTGCCAATGTCATACTCTATTCTTTGTCTTAACAGAACAGTTGAGTCCTTTGAGGCGAAATGTGAAATTTTTTTTTACAAAAAATGTATTTTTTCCTGTGTATTTTTTGTAAAAAAAATTTCACATTTCGCCTCAAAGAACTCAACTGTTCTGTTAAGACAAAGAATAGAATATGACATTGGCAAAGAAAATATTTCAATATGTTGTTGGCAGAGGAAATTATGACCGTTTGAATATCGGTAAAATATGACATTTTTCATATTTCGGCCTTACGCAACTAAAAGTACGTTAAACTTTCCTCGGTTATTTATACATTATTTTTAAGTGCTTACACTCGTCTTTCAAACGATACCACTTTTGCCGTGACAACTGAAATGTACAAGCTGTTTTTGGACCTCAAAAACACTAAAAGACGTCAAAAATGCCTTGTTTTGAGGGCCTTCACTGACCTTACGGCAACAACTTACCACAAATTTAACATTCATTTTGTAAAGTTTCAACCTTCTACATTCCATATACAAAAAGAAAATTGGCGTTCAACCGTTCCTGTTAAGAGTTTGGTTCACAGCAATTTCCATGTCTTGAAAATCCGCTTAATTTTTGATGCCGCACTTTTAACTTTAGGGGTCCATAAAAACTAAACAACTCAACTTTAGAGCAAAACATTCTGGATTTGGTCTTTCAATAAGATAATAAGCATTTGGTAATTTTTGGGAAAAAATCTGAGAGGTCATGAATCACCCCATAATGCTAGGCGTGACAGTGTCTCAGATTCTTGCTCTTAAATTCTGTAACTGACTTTTTTTCTTTCTTCACAGGTATGTAGGACCATTTTTTGAAAAATTCTCTTCTCTTCCGTAACCTGCTTCGTAAGTTTAAATGTTTCATTTCTTCATTTGATTTATAGCAGCGTTTTGAGAGTTACTTATTGGAAAAAGTCGCAACATAATATCGATGTTTGCTTTATTTAATTTTGCCCATGTTTTTGGCCGCAAAGTTCACTGCTACAACTCAACTTTTTCGTCTTGCTTTTAGAAGATATATGAGTAAATGTTTCTGTGTCCTTCTAACGAAAAAAGAAAGAACGGAAAAACGAAACATCCTTGACAAAAATAAATCAATGTTTACGTTATTTGGAGTTACTACTTTTGATGTCGATGTTATTAATGATCCAGTTAATTCGTTCTTTCTTTTTCCGAACATTCTTCGATGTTCGTGACCTGTAATGTTCGTTTCTCTTAGCTGCCTCTACTGTAATCTTTTTTTTTTCCTGCTTTGGGACGTCTTTTACGTTTTCCTTTCATTTAATTCGCCATGTGATTTTGATGTCGATACGGATAATTGAATCATGTCGTTCCGCACGCCCTTTTTGCCTTAACTACTCCTACTTTATGTGACTGCCTCAAACGCTTTCATTAATATTCAGCCGACGCTTTTGCTATTAAGGAAAATACGTTTGACATTTTTTTAGCCTTTTGAAGTGGTTATGAATTTGTGAAGTTTTGTGCATGTGGAAGCATACGTGCCAACTCTATTGTTTTTAAAGGTAGAATCTCGTTTTTTACCCTTGTCTCCCGGTTTCCCGTTTTTTACCTTTTTCTCCCGTTTTTTGAGCTAATTTTTTTAACTCATAAAAAAAGCTCAAATTTATGAATGTTTCTTCAGTCAATCATCAAAAAAAAAAAAAAAAGAAACCTTTCTTCTCAACAGATGGCCCCCGTTTTACTGTAGTTCATTTTTTGAAACTTTCTACTCGTGCCCGTTCAAAAAAGCACGTGCTACGCCGAAAATTGAGTCCAGGGTTTTAGATTTCAATCCTATTGCATCTTGTAAATATTTCAATTATATTGAAAGTTGTAAGTTATTTTACTAAAAACTAGCTCATTTCCACTTAATTTATTCTGTATTTTTTTAACGATTTATTTATTTTTTATTTTTTTCATTGATTCATTTTTTATTCTTGATTTTCATTAAATTGTTATTTTCTTAGGTGTGGTATGTTCTAATTTTAAAACAAATGTACTTTAAATGTTTGTAAATTAGCTTAGATCAACTAAATAAATAAATAAAATAAATAAATAAAAGTGATAAAATAAATCCTATTTCATTTTGAATATAATCTTCACGGCATTTAAAAGCATCGTATCATAATCTTGAAGTAAATCATGTCGGCATGTCGCTGATGAGTGATCTAGTGAAATCTACTGTTTTTTTCCATCAAAGGTTGGCACGTATGGAGGATACAAATAACCAAAAAGCATTTCAACGTAGTAAAATGCGGTTTGGTTAGAATATTCAGTTGAATTAAATATCAGAGTACTTAAGAGTAGAGATGCACCTATTAATCGGCAGTACCGATTAATCGGCCATTTTTGGCCACTTTGCCGATTGTTAATAATCGGCAAAATCGGGCCGATTAATCGGCTGAAAAATATTTTTCAAATATTATTCTTTAAAGTATACTTTCAGTAGGAAACTATGATGAATAATTTTATTAACAGTAATAATAATCCTCACGGTTGATATAAAGTTGTGTTTTTAAATTAATTCTACTACTTTGAATAAATATATTATACATAGACAATGATGCAACATTTTTCATGTGGCGATAATTTTCTCCTTAGCACAGTGCTTTCATATAACCTCTAATTTTCAAAGAATAAAAGTATTGAATTAAATTGCTCCTAATTATTAAAATATATGAATTAAAAGTACTCTTAAATTGGAGTGTTCACCACACACTCCCCCTCCCCTCCTTTTTTTATAAATTTTTATTTCCAATTAACATAACTAACAATGTGTTAATAATATTATTGACACTAATATGAAAATTGGTTCTGAGAAATTTGACAAAATATTGAAAATATTTTGTGAAAACTAGGAAAATAGAAAAAATAAAATTCTCCCAAAAATAAATGACTTACTATTTATAAACTTGGAATTGTATAAGCGATAAAAACAGTGATGGTAAAATTGGTAGTAGAAAAACAATTATCCTTATCATTAATCGGCTCAGCCGATTAATCGGTAATCGGTAATCGGCCAATTTGCTTATCGGTGCATCCCTACTTAAGAGTCTCAAAAAATGCTTAAACTATTAATGGACAACTAGAATATTTCATGAGGACGAACCGTTGAATTAATTCATACAATTTATTCAACGATTAATTAACGGGTATAATTAAGTCCTGAATATTTGTAACTGTCCTTTTTAGATCCATGAAACCGGTGCGTAGTTCAGTGGGAGGAACTGCAAAATTAAATCTCACTAAGTTCTAAAATCTTCTTAACGCTAAAAATGAACTCTTAGAAAAATGACTATGGTCGTTTAAAATTTCTGTAAAGTTTTCCAAACAGAAAGTCTTCAATTATGTCTTTAAGGTATTTTTTCGTTAGGGTTATATTTTCAACAAGTGATCTTTATTTTCATCAGTTTAAAAAGTTAAAAAAAATTGAATTGACGTTCATTAGTTTTATGAAAAAGAATAACTATAAAATTAAAGAACTTCAATTCACTCACCATCTTAAAATAGTCTCAGTCTTAAAATGCATTACATTAAAAGAAAAGCATTTTTATTCATGTGAATTTAAGTTTAAAAAGCATCTGAAATATTAATTTAATGTACTGAAATTTTTACAAGTAGTGTTTGAACTAAAATAGCATGTTTATGGTAAAGACAATGATGTTTTGGCGATAACTGATTATATTACTATATAACTATTTTCTTAACATTTTAAATTAAATTTAAATTTGTGAAAGATGATAGTGCTTTCGAATGACCGTACAATCTAAATATACCTTTTGTTATGTTAATTTTTCTCTCGGGGGATTGAATATTTTAATTAAATATTTTTGCTTCAACCATTTTCCTAATATTGCCATAGATCTATCCGTTTTCCAGAATATATTTTTAATTGCAAGCATTAACATTGAACATACATTAAATGTTATCGTTATCATTATCTCTATTGTTTTTCAAAGCAAGATTTTGTATTTACATTTTGTAGTGTCATTTTCGAGGAAAAACTTTTAACTTCTCAGTTTCATCTAATCAATTCTAATAGGCTTTTATAATTTGGCTCTTTTTGTAAGTCTTTCAAAATGTATAAAACACAATGGGAGGTCAAAATCATTCTCTTCTCTCTCCTCTCCCCCCTCCAATTGTAAAAAGCATTAAACCGTTGCAAGGGCGAATCCAGAATTGTTCCAAGGGAGGGGCGATTGATTTTTTTTTTCTACTTGTCCCCTTTTTTTACCACCTATCCTGGTTAACACACGTTTATTACAAATATTTCGGTCGTCAATTTCGAAAAAATTCCAGATCAGAGCCCCGAATCCCAACCACTTCTTATAGTATCATCGAAGACCATCTAAAATTGCTTTTTTTGAACTTCATAGGCGAAAAAATGTTTGAGAAGAGTCCCTCAAGGGAGGGGCGATCGTTCCCATCGCCCCTCCCTTGTATCCGCCCTCGAACTGTTGTCAATCGCATTGATAAGTTTAGCTTCCCATGACGTCCCATTACGATGCTTACATATTTACACCATTTAAATCAACAATTTTCGGAAGTAATTGTTACAGCTGGTGTACTTCAATTAAACAGTGAGTTACATTATTTGGGAGTTCTGTCACCCATGGGTACCTTTTCATATGACAATTTAAATGTAAGAAGAAAATATACAGCAAAAACACTTTCCGATCAGATATAAAATATGTTTCTACAGCTCTCTTTATATGTACTACTAGCTGCGTGGCCCGGCCTTGCACGGGCTGTAATGTAGTGAAGGTAGTTTGAGAAAACTACTCGCCACCAAGGCGGCTCGCCTTTAAAGTAATGAGGAAAGTTTAAACAGTTTACTCGCCGTCAAGGCGGCTCGCCTTTACAGTAGCGAGGAAAGTTTCAATAAACTACTCGCCGCCAAGGCGGCTCGCCTTTAAAGTACCAAGTAAAAGTTTAATAAACTACTCCCCGCTAAAGAGGCTCGCTAAAAAGCTTTCCTGCATCAAAGAATCAATCGAATTATTTGCACATACTTCCTCAAAAGTAAAGACGATGTCAAGTAGCGCATACTTAGCACTCTCCCTAAATAACAAATAAAATTCCTTTCCAAAAACAATTATTTCCAAACCGCTTTCTTCCTGTAAAATTAATTGCAAAATTCTGAACGAAAAAGTTCTTTTAATATTTGGATCGCAGCCAAAAAAAGTCCCTTCTAAAAACAGCAATTGCAATTTTATTTAAAAACACATTTTCAAAATGGTACCAGAAAAAAAATATGTCATTAATAATTAGAATAAAAACAATTGTTAGAACTTTGTTATAACACGTATTCAAAATGACAATGGAAAAAAATAACACTCCTTCATTTTAAAAAGTTCAATTTAATTAACGTTTTAGGCAGGGATTCAAGTGAAACAGCACTGCGATCGCTTCGAATTGCAATCGCTACTGGAAGTGAATTACATTATCATCAACTTAAATTGGCATGACGTCACTACGGGTGGAGCCAATAAGAGCTCACAAGCACTCAGCGATCTCCTCTTATTCGCCAAGTAGGCTGTGACGTTTTATCTAGCTCGTTTTTCATAGGCAAACGTCACGCTGACGTCACGATGTTTTTATCAAGAAACGTTCTAATGTAATTCATTTCCAGTCGCGATTGTAATTTGCGATTGCCTGTTTCACTTGAATCCCTGCCTTAATCTAAAATCGCAACGGAAAGAAATAAATATCTTGGAATTTTAAATAGTTCAATAATTTAATTAACGTTTTAATTCAAAATGGCAACGGTAGTAAATAAATATCTTGGAATTTTAAACAGTTTAATAATTTAATTAACGTTTTTATTCAAAATGGCAACAGTAAGAAATAAATGTCTTGGGAGTTTAATCATTTATTAGGCTTAATCGCTTTAAACTTGACTACTTATTAATTGATATCTTCGCTAATTAAAATCGTATAATTATACAAATTGAAACTAATGAAGCCTGAAAAATTACCTATCTATCGGTACCTGGTTCGACTTTCAGTTCATTGGCGTTCAGGAGAAAGAAGCGTGACATAGATAGATAGTTAGAAAGAAAGATAGAAAGAAAGAAAGAAAGAAAGAAAGAAAGAAAGATACTCGGTTTTTAATATAAGTAGACTAGCTGCCAGGGCAGCTAGATTAGCTTCCTGCGGCATGTTGATGCATAAGTTCCCCCCTCTCTAACTTTTACCTCATTCTGAAGTTATATTATTTGATATAATTTAATGTTCATTCGATTTCAAGACATACCACGCACGTGGCCCGGCGTTGCACGGGCACTTCGTGCCCTGAAAGTAGTGAGAAAAAAAATTAAAGAAACTACTCCCCGCTAACACGGCTCGCTTACAGGCGCTTCACGCCTTTACTTTTTTCCTATATAAAAAAAATCATTCGAATTATTGAGATGCTTCACGCCTTCAAGATGGTGAGGAAAGTTTCAGTAAGTTCAGCTCGCTCAAAGGAAAAAAGCAGACATAGATACTCAGTTTTTAATATAAGTAGATGGCTCTTCAACAAATAAATGTTTCAAAATATTACCAGTAGCTAGCGATAAAAATTCTACGTAAGTGGCCCGCTTATGAGTTTCGTGTTTGATTTAGTTAAGCCCTCATTCAAAATTCTCATTATCATTGTTATTATACTGTTTCATAGCAACGACGGTTTGCAAGAATGGATTTCATATTTAATCATTTATTAGGCTTAATCGCTTTAAACTTGACTACTTATTAATTGATATCTTCGCTAATTAAAATCGTATAATTATATAGATTGAAACTAATGAAGCTTGAAAAATTACCTATCTATCGGTACCTGGTTCGACTTTCAGTTCATTGGCGTTCAGGAGAAAGAAGCGTGACATAGAAAGATAGTTAGAAAGAAAGATAGTTAGAAAGAAAGATAGTTAGAAAGAAAGATAGTTAGAAAGAAAGATAGTTAGAAAGATACTCAGTTTTTAATATAAGTAGATTATTATTGTTATTCGTTTCTAAAAGCACCATTGACATATCAAAGGTCAATCTAGAGAGAACTTTCAAAAAATTCAGAAGCTCAAAAATGGACTTTTCACAAAAATCCCACACTTGGAAACGGACTCTTCACAGAAATCAGAGTTTAAAAAACGATCGGGAATATTTCTTACCGTAACTATTTTTCACAAAATTACGAGTTAGTTTTCACAAAATTCCAAAAACAGGACCTTGGTCAGATATCCTGGATTGTATCTTTAATTCTATTTTAAAATATGTCGAGTTCAATTTCCCTGACAGCACAAACTAATTTTTCTGAATCAGATTTACAAAACAGAAATAAAAAGTTTCAAGAAGGGACATTTATTTTGTAATTCTTGCGGAATAAAAACATCACCAAAGAATTTAACTTTTCCCCCAATGTCTTATTCTTCCATTGTCAACAGCAACATCGGTTTGTCATGAAGTTCCAAAATGCAACTCTTGTGTTCAAAGAGTTCTCTCAATTTTCCTTTTCTCCATGGAAACACCAAAACTCTTGACAACTTTTAAGCTCCTCGATCAAAAACAAGACGCAACACGGAAATTATCTTCTTTTCCCGAGAATATATGGGAGTGGGAATCAAAACGTCATTTGTCAAAGTTCCTTTTTGTTTTTTCGTTTTCCACGCAGGGATTGTTTCGTCCCCAGATGGGAACTTTTGGAACGATCTCATTTTGTTCTTCTTTGTGGAACAGGACGGATGGATCGTCCAGCGGGACTTGTCCCTGAGAAAATGTCGTCTGCCAGAAAGAAAGCGATTTGCAGGAATGGATTAATCGACAGAAAAATGCTACTCAAGGCGCATTAAAACCTTTTAGCGCTCTTCGGTGCTAATAGTATTCCTGAAAGCGAGGTAGTTCTACCGGGAGGGGGGAGGGGATGCTTTCGTTTTGAGACTTAATGAAACAGCAAAGTATTTTTTTACCCTAGATGTTGCGAATCTTCGTTTGCATTATTGATGGTTTTTTGCATTTTTATATGGAATGAATTAATTTGTATGAAAGCTTCTAAAGTTATAAAACTCTATTTAGTTCTGTTTCACTTTCGTTTCGTGAATTAGTTTGTAGAAAGTTTTATCCAACAACTTTTTGGAGGCAGTTTTTATTACAGATGCTCTTAACATTTTTACGTAATGAACTAATCTGAACTGAAATGTATGAAAAGGGTTAAACTATTTGATTTTGTATCTTTTTTTTTACAAAAGTTGAATGCATTTATTTTGCGAAAATTTTAATTTTTGCAAACGCCGTGTTTTTCAAAAGTAAGGGCCATGCTCCACATCGACGTAAAGCAGAAAAAATAGGCAGAAGCGTAAAATGGATTCAATGGTGTTCCTATGGAAAGTACCCAGATTTTCGGTTTCTGCCTTCAGTTTCGGTCGCGTTTTACGCTGATGTGGAGCATGGCCCTAATTTGTGTTAACTAGGAACTTCTTAGGGGTCCTATTGCCGAAAAATGCGCTCTAGAGGAATCTAATATTTTCAGATTAATCTCATTTCTGTGTAAATTAAAATGATGCACGCGAGAATGAAGAAAAAAAAATCGATCTATATTTCACAAAACGTGTTTAAATGCATTTATACCCTGTTACTTTAAAAAAGGCGTGTCAAGGTAACAAATTTTACGTCATCTTTGTGGAAACCGAACTCGATAAACGTAAAATGAAATGAATTGCCTTAGCAGTCTCCATGGAGATGATGCAAAATTTGTGACCTTTTTTTTGAAACCAGATTATAATTGCGACCACTGCTGTTGATCCACACACATGATGTCCAGACACAGAGAAGTCCGTTTATCGTAATAACAAAAGATTCTATCCATATTATCTTAATTCCATGACTAGCGAAATTTTTACAGCGAGGTTCTGCTTTGTGTGAGAAAAGTTGCTGCTACACTGTAAAAAATGAATGTTGTTTTTACAGTAAAATATAAATAATTTTATAGTAATAAACTGTAAAAATTGCTAATTTTGCAATACTAAACTAAAATAGCTAATTTTGCAGTAATAAATTGTAAAATTGCTAATTTTACAGTTTATTACCGTTGATTTTACAGTTTTAAACGGGAACCTCTGCTTCCAGTATTATAACGTTGTTTTTACAGCATAATACAGCTAAATTTTAGGGCAATAAACAGTAAAATTTCTAACTTTACAGTAAGAAACTGAAATTGCTAGTTTTACAGTTTATTACTGTGCATTGTTCAGTTTAAAATTGGAACCTCGGCTGCCAGTATTATACTGTAAAAACAGTTCGTTTTTTTTGCAGTGTACAGCAAATTATTGAATTTAAATGTGTTAATAAAATGTCCTGAAAGTGACCTAGAAATGGAATAAAGTAACCATCTCTATTTTTCGGATCTTAATAAATAGTTTTCATTCAGTTGAATCTCATTTTATCAATAAGGTATTGGTTAGGCTATTCCCTTCCCATGCACTTATAGTTCACCTCAGCAACGTCGGCATTTGTCCAGAGGAGCGAGGGTTACTGCAATCAAGCGCTGGCGAAGCAAGTATTTTTCGTAAGGGGTCGTTGTTTGTTTATAAAAAGAAATAAATTTCAAATGAAAACTTGCGCCAAAGTCCGTGTTAACGAGAATATCACCGACATTTTGATTTGCCTTACACCATCTGCTATCCTCACAATTTTCCACAAATAAGATGTTTTTGATTTTTCCGCCGAGACTGCTAACAATCCTGAGGGACTTATTCTTCAAACGATATAATTAGCAATTTTTATTTATTTATTTATTTTGCATATTTATTATTTTTATCTAAATTGTTGAATAAATTAAACAAATGTGTTGATCACTAAGCGAATAAATGTGTTTGGACAGGTACACATGTGCGTTTCTACTGAATCGTGGAATTCAATTTCTGTAAGGTCAATATTCTTAAACAGTCATTATAAATAATATAGTACCTAAGAAGACGTGAAAGATGTATAAAAAATATAATTTCGAAAAACAAGGAAATAAATACAAGCAATTTGGTGAATAAATCTATTTCGATAAATATACGTGTGTGTTTCCATTGAATCGTGGAATTCCATTTGTGCGATTTCATATTTCTTAGACTATCATCTTTTGCTTCAATAACAAGACGCAAAAGATGTATAAAACAAAGTAATTTCGAAAAACAAAGCAATAAATATTATCACGAACATTTCTGTACCTGTGTTCCTTTTCAAACATACAACTACGAACGAAAAATTTCACTGAAATGAATTCTTCAAAAGTCCGGGAGACGATTTGGCTATTTTCGCGCCAAATCTACGCGCGCGCGAGCGAGAGAGAGAGAGAGCCTTTCCCTCGAAAACCATTTCCCGGAAATTTACTTCTACCCCCTCACCGTTTAACGTGGAACACGGATCCATTATCCTGTTTTTATCCGCAAAACCTGGCCAGCGCCAAGAAATGGCCGGAACATTTCGCGTGTTTTATCGCCCGGTTTCGGAAAAATTCCCGAATCCGTTCCATTTATTCCGGTGGAAGGTCGGATATCTTTATTCGTTCGATAAAATTTCCGTATTTACTCGGGAGGCATCCGCCGTCTCTTTGGCTCGTAAAAAATCCATTTCCGAAGTGCAACAGATAGGCGGGGATTTATGCTCGCAGCGGATTTATTCGTAGAAATGCGCTTTTATCGGATAGCCGCTGTTCGGCGATTTAAATGTGGTTATCATTCCGAAAAATATATTCCGCCATTGTGTGCAATTCGGCGGTGAGGATCTTTTACTTTCGAACAGATGTTCCTGACCCTGTAGACACCTATCACTTTTATTTCCCTGCTCCAAAAATGCATTCCGGCATGTATGCTTAGCAAATGAAGGGGCAAGTGGATGGATAAAGGTGATATGTGACATTTTGAATTTCGCCGATTTACACAAATTCAAATTATTGTGTGTTCAATAGTGTGTGTTACAATTGAAGGGGCAAGTGAATAAAGGTGATATGTGACATTTTTTTTTTAATTTCTACAAAAAGCTTTCAAAAAAAAAATTACCATATTACCATCATCCATGGCAAAAAGTATGTTTTTTCCAAAATTGTCACATATCATTTATTGCACTTGCCCCTTCAATTGATTTCAAAATTTCCCACCTATTTCTATCTCTCTCTGTTTAGTAAAGGTCGAGACTAACGGTCGTCACACGCCAGTGGCGACTAAAAAGTCTTTTTCGCGACTACAAAATGTGATGTTGGTCGCCAAATTGGCGACTGCCTTTTTTCGCAACAAATATACAAAATGCCGATACCTCGCGCTGATTATCAAGAGAAAATAGCCACAAGCATTGTCACTGGCGGCCGATGTTTTCTGGGAGAGAAAATCGACTCATCTATCTAGAAAATGCAATGAAACTTAGTTGGAAAAATAGTCAAAGATGACAAAATTTATGATTAATCAGCAAGAGAAATAACATGCGTTTTATGCTTCAAGTATGCAGGTTTGTTAATTTTTTGCTTTAATTGCATAATGTCTTATTATTTGGATTTTAAAATAATTAATTTTGTTTTTTAGAAAAGGTTTGTAATTTTTTTTCTAAACTTTTTTCTTTTATATTATAGAAATTTAGTGAAGACATGTGAAACTACATAAAACATAATGTAATATAATGTGTAGAATGAAGAGGATTGGGATTAGTTTTGCAACATGGTTCAAAGTGGCCACCAACAACGTCAAAATTCCACTACTTTTTTGGGTTTACTGGCCATTGGCCACTAAATTTGTTTAGTTTCAAGCTTTACTGTTTAGATATATCTACGTTTGCCAGACGTCCTTGTTTGACAGGGTCAGTCTCGGTTTTTGGACAAAATTCCGGTGTTCCGACAGGTTAACTTCAGATTTTGGCAAAAGATCAATTTGATTATAGATGACCAAACAGTTAGACAAAAAAAAAGGGGGGGTGGGGGGTATGGAGAAGCAACTCCCTGAAATATGAATTCGCTAAACACAGTTATAGGCTACGTTGGTCCCGGGGGGGGGGGGGGTAATGACCCGTATCACGTGATCCGCGATTCAATAGAGGCCGAAATTTCATACGCTGGAGAACACGGTGGTGTGCAAAATTTAATGTCCCACACAACATAATATCGAAAATCTTAAGATGAGAATATTCGTCACCTGGTCCACTACAGTGGAAGAAGAACATTAATGAAAAGTTGATGATTTTAACATGATGAAGATAAAATAAATAAATAAATTAATTAATTAATGAAATAAATACCCAGCATTTTAAAGCATCAGCATTTAAAATATTCTCTAAATTATTAGTTAAGGATTCCGGGCTGTTGTGCCGTGGTCTGAATGGCTTTAACCCATACGTTTCGATCGCAACTGCGGCGGTCATCTTCAGTGGGTGTCATTGATTAATTTGGCGACTGATGCGAAATTTCAAACTGCTGCAAGATTTTAAATTGAAAACGCAGCGCCCTCTACCTTCCGGCTCGGGATTGACAGATGACCGGATGCCGAAGCTTCTTGACTTTTACTTCTTCCTCCTTCTTGTTAAAATTATTTGGGTGTTTGAAAATTTCTATGGCCTCTCTATTCAATCTGGGGGAAAAAAATTTGAAGTCCGTGACATTATTTTGGCCTCTTTGAATTTTATATCATGGATTCCATTACTGAAAGTGTGCTCCGCGATCGCCGACTTTTCAGTCTGACCCAGCCGGCAATTTCTCTGATGCTCTTTGATTCTTGTATTAACGCTCCGTTTTGTCGTCCCGATATAAACTAATCCGCAGGAGCAGGGGATCTTATAAACTCCTGCGGCGGACAACGGATCTCTAGCATCTTTCACTGAAAGCAGCAGGTCGCTGACTCTATTGGAGGGCTTAAAAACCGTCTTAATATAATAAGACTGTTTTTAAGCGGAGGGCTTAATTATAATTTTAAGCCCTATAGAGTCAGCGACCTCCTGCGCTCAGTGAAAGATGCTAGAGATCCGTTGTCCGCCGCAGGAGTTTATAAGATCCCCTGTTCCTGTGGATTAGTTTATATCGGGACGACAAAACGGAGCGTTAATACAAGAATCAAAGAGCATCAGAGAAATTGCCGGCTAAGTCAGACTGAAAAGTCGGAGATCGCGGAGCACACTTTCAATAATGGAATCCATGATATAAAATTCAAAGAGGCCAAAATAATTTCACGGACTTCAATTTTTTTCCCCAGATTGAATAGAGAGGCCATAGAAAATTTCAAACACCCAAATAATTTTAACAAGAAGGAGGAAGAAGTAAAAGTTAAGAAGCTTTGGCATCCGGTCATCTGTCAATCCCGAGCCGGAAGGTAGAAGGCGCTGCGTTTTCAATTTAAAATCTTGCAGCAGTTCGAAATTTCGCATCAGTCGCCAAATTAATCAATGACACCCAATGAAGACGACCGCCGCAGTTGCGATCGAAACGTATGGATTAAAGCCATTCAGACCACGGCACAACAGCCCGGAATCCTTAACTAATATTTACACCGGCCGTGAAAGCCTTCATTCTTACAATCTCTAAATTAGTTAAAAAAACTAAAATATACTCTTTTAGATGCTCTTATAACAAATAAATCAACATGTAATATAAGTAATATAGTTTATATAATATAGTTAGCCTTTAGTATTAACAATAGTATTAAATATATTACTTTTATATTTGCAAAGAACGTGAATTTTATCTTTTATTCAGAGTTACATACAAACAACTGAAACACTCATAATATTAGCACATCAACATGTAATATAGTTTACCCTTTAGCATTGATGATTGTGTTAAATATATTACTTTTATGTTTTAGTCCAGTCATTTGGTAGTTTTACCTGGAAAGTTTTCCGGGAGTTTTGAAAATTGGTAGTTTTATAGATTTTGATGTGCTCGTTTCGAATTTCCACTTTGCCACCTCGTATCTTTGCCGCTCGCGCCACCATATTGAAAAAATGGCGTCTAAAATTTTGAATATATCTCTTTTTTGACTTTTTGTACGATAAAAACATTAATGTACAAAATAAACTAGAGAAAATTTCCCACAATTTATGTCATTACAACTTTCTCGTAAAATCAATACGTTTCGACGTACGAGCGTCGCAAAGTTATTATTATCACGCGTTATCGCAGAATAACTTGATTTAGTGCAGTAGAAACAAACTGAAAAGCACATTGGAGTCGAACAAATTGCAACAGAAACAATTCCTGTTGGAAATGGTAGGAAATAGGCTCCTAATGAACATACTAAAAGTGTACATCCGTACTAGTGGGACAAATATGTATTTTTGCCGCCATAATGAAAAATCATGAAAAAATTTCAAAAATTCAAAAAAAAAATATGTGCGGTATCAAATGAAAGGAAATTTTAAGCTGAAAAGGGATAAAACATGGGATATTTGAAGTGAAGTGAAGATACTAAAAATATGTACCCGTACTGTAGTGCAAAATGTGGTTTTTTCGGCGGCCATCTTGAAAAATCCGAAAGAAAAATCAAAAAATAATGTGTGACATCAAATGAAAGGAAATTTCATGCTAAAAATGAATATAACATCTGATATTTCAAGTGAAGGGAGCAAGCAGTATAAGAGTATACACCCGTACTCCAGCGAGATATCCTTTTTTTAGTCGCCATCTTGGAAAAGAGTTGATTTGGTTTAAAACATAAAACATATCATATGTGGTATCGCATGAAAGATAATTTCGTACTGAAAAAGAAAGTGATTTTGGTTTAGACTGATTAAAAAAAAATAACGAAATGAGGCTCAAAACACTGAATTCTTTTGTTGTGTCAAAAACATCACTTATTAAGAGTCTTAAAAACCGTGAATAAATTTGCCTCCAAGTCCATCTTTATTGAAGTTAAATAAATACATTTCCTTATAAAGTTAAATTGAATGATTAAAAAAATCTATAATTTGAAAAAATCATGTAATTAAAGAAGTTTTCATAAAATAAAATATTTATATCCATTAAAATGAAATAGCATCATCATCCAAATCCAAAATGTGTCAGGTATTTGTGCGGTTTTTTAAACCGCAGTTTGTGCTGTTTTTTTAACAGTTTATCCATACAGTTTCCATATCTTTTATTAACATATGCTTCGTGTTGACTTCTACCATCTTTAAATGTTGCAGAAGCAGATCATGGTAATGGGTGAACTAATGCACCTCCATCAAGAACGTAGGAAATTGATTCAAATGTATCGTATTGACATTCAAGGTATCTAATGACTTTACCAATAAAGATTTATCTGTTTTTCTCATTTTCTGAGTACTACGGTCAAATAGTGCAGTTGGTGGAACAGATAATTCGTAACTGAAAAATCACTTGCTTCTTGAGCGCTATTGTCTAAAGTAGGGATGCACCGATAAGCAAATTGGCCGATTACCGATTACCGATTAATCGGCTGTTGATAATCGGCCGATTAATCGGCTGAGCCGATTAATGATAAGGATAATTGTTTTTCTGCTACCAATTTTACCATCACTGTTTTTTATCTCTTATACAATTTCAAGTTTAGAAATAGTAAGTAATTTATTTTTGGGAGAAGATTTTTTTTCCATTTTCCTAGTTTTCACAAAATAATTTCAATATTTTATCAAATTTCTTAGAATTAATTTTCATATTAGTGTCAATAATATTATTAACACATTGTTAGTAATGTTAATTGGAAATAAAAATTTATAAAAAAAAAAGGAGGGGTGGGGGAGTGTGTGGTGAACACTCCAATTTTGGAGTACTTTTAATTCATATATTTCAGTAATCCATTGCAATTTAATTCAATACTTTTATTCTTTGAAAATTAGAGGCTATCAGAAAGCACTGTGCTAAGGAGAAAACTATCGTCACATGAAAAATGTTGCAACATTGTCTATGTATATTTATTCAAAGTACGAGAATTCATTAAAAAAAAAACTTTATATTAACTGTGAGGATTATTATTACTGTAAATAAAATTATTCATCATAGTTTCCTAGTGAAAGTATACTTTAAAGAATAATATCTGAAAAATATTTTTCAGCCGATTAATCGGCCCGATTTTGCCGATTATTAACAATCGGCAAAGTGGCCGATTATGGCCGATTAATCGGTACTGCCGATTAATCGGTGCATCCCTAGTCTAAAGAATTACAGGCAAGCATCTTCTATGTTAAGAGACGTGGATCTACGTAGTGGAGTCTCACCAGCAATAATAATTCCTTTTGTCAGTACTTTCATTGTTACTGCTTGGTTTAATTTCAGTAACGTTTGTTCTTTAAAACACTTGCTGGTGAATTTATCTTGGATGTTTCTTCCAAAGACATCTGCATTTTCTGCAGTAACTTTGCTTTTGCTATTAGTTATACTGTTAAAAATGTACCATCAACGAAATGAAAACACAGCAAATAGATTGTGGTCTACGAAGAATCGCATTACTTTTTTTATGTCTTTCAGATCTCTTGTCATCCTTACATCTGTCAAATCGGTATGCTGTTCATTACCAGTGCATGAAGCGCTGAGTGAGCGTGTAGTGAACATTTCACTGCAACTAAAATGGCTCAAAATCCAAGTTGCACGCTTAATTACCATTTTCCACCTATAACTTCTCTTGAAAACTCCCATGAATATAATTTTCTAATGAGAAATTTCCTCTCATTTGCTATTGCATATGGTATGTTTTATTGAAAAAAAAATGTACGCTTTTCCAAGAGGGCGACCAAAAAAAAAAAACTTATTTTGCACGACAGTACGGGTGTATATTTTTAGTATAATCCCCATTTATATGTCAGACATTATATTCCTTTTTAGCATGAAATTTCCCTTCATTTGGTACCACACATTTTTTTTTTTAATTTTTGATTTTTTTTTTCGGATTTTTCAAGATGGCGGCAGAAAAAAACCACATTTTGCACCACACATCACTTCACTTCAAATATCCCATATTTTATTCCTTTTCAGCTTAAAACTTCCTTTGATTTGATACCGCACATAATTTTTTTGAATTTTTGAAAATTTTTCATGAGTTTTCAAGATGGCGGCCAAAACACATATTTGTCCCACTAGTACGGATGTATACTTTTAGTTTGTTAATTAGGAGCCTATTTCCTACCATTTCCAACAGGAATTGTTTCTGTTGCAATTTGTGCGACTCCAATGTGCTTTTTAGTTTGTTTCTACTGCACTAAATCGATTTATTCTGCGATAACGCGTGATAATAATAACTTTGCGACGCTCGTACGTCGAAACGTATTGATTTTACGAGAAAGTTGTAATGACATAAATTGTAGGAAATTTTCTCTAGTTTATTTTGTACATTAATGTTTTTATGGCACAATAAGTCAAAAAAGAGATATATTCGAAATACCTCTTTTAGACGCCATTTTTTCAATATGGCGGCGCGAGCGGCAAAGGTACGAGGTGGCAAAGTGGAAATCTATAAAACTACCAATTTTCAAAACTCCCGGAAAACTTTCCAGGTAAACCCCTTTTTTTCGACCAAATGACTGTACTATTTGTAAAGAACGTGAATTTTATCTTTTATTTAGGGTTACATACCCACATGCGAAACTAATAAAAGCGTATTAAAAAAAAACCTTAAGCAAAATCAAGAAACATTACTCCTTGTGACAACGCTTCAAGAGGAAAGCAATACGCGAAAGATTCGTCCCACCAACAGAAGCAGACATACCTGTGGCGCGAAGTCCGAGGATCTTGGAGACGGGAGGGAGGTGGATAGGGGGGGGAGGACCGTTTAGCAGGATGAAAAATGGAGAGTGATCGTGCGTTGTTGCGACACACTGCGAGGCCATTTGTGTGGTCAGGCCTAATGATGATAATCGCCCTTTCTAAAAGGGCACACCCCTCCCTTTTCTGCGAGGAGGGGGTCGTCTGGGGAGCGAGCGTCTTCTCTGTCGGGTTCGATTTGGAAGCTGAGTCTTTCTGTAGCTTCCTCGTAGGCTACGGTCTTTCTTTCTTGATGCATCTCTCGACTAGATTTGAAAAGAAATGAAGTAAAATGGTTTTTTTTTTCGTTGGCGTATTGTAAAGCTTGAGACTAGAAAAAAATGATAATAGCCAGTGGCGAGTAAACCCAAAAAAGTTAGTGGCCCCTTTGGCGTTGTTGGTCATCACTTTGAACCAAATTCCAAAATTGTAATCCCACTTCACTTCATTCTGCATATATAAATATTACAAAAGTTCAAAAAAAAAAAACCTTACGAGCCTTTTCTGTAAAAGAAAATTTTGTATTTTAAATTCCAAATAATAAGACATGAAAATAAAACGAAAACTAAACGCATCTGGATACTTGAAGTTTAAAACACATTTCATTTCATTTGCTAGGTAATCATAAATTTGGTCATCTTTAACCATTTTTCCAATAAAGTTTCATTGCATTAGATTGAAATTCTGTATTTAAATGCTTTGTACAGCAGATGGGTCGATTTTCTCTCCGAATTAACATCGGCCGCCAGTTGACGATGCTAATGGCCATTCTCTTTTCATAATCGGTTCGATGCATCGGCAGTTTGTATTTTTGTTCAGTAAAAAAAAGTAGGTCGCCAGTTCGAGGCCTAACATAACATCTTGTAGTTGCCAAAAAATATTTTTTAGTCGCCATTGGCGAGTGGCGACCGCTAGTATCGACCTTTAGCGTATTGTATCATTGGAGTATACCAGCCATATTTGTTAAGTTTTTTTTTTGTTGGTGGTTGGAAAATAAAGAAGTCTCGCCTTTGTCCAGGAACTGAGGGATGTTGTCATAAAGTTGCTGGAATAAGGTTATATTTTAATTGTAGGTGTTTTAATCCATACGCTCGTCGAGAGAATCAGAAACGTGACATAAGTGATGTGAGTTTCAAGTCCTTAAAGAACCCGTTTTAATAAAAATCTCATTTTCTTTTATTCCTTTGAAATTTCAGTCTCATTTTGAATTTTTCCTTTAACCCTCTCGGCACCCTGGACCTCATATGAGGTTCCTACTTTTGAACTCAATTTTGGAAGAAGTAAACACTTAAAATGATTTTTTTTTCACTTAGGAGCCTGATATGTGATCTACATGAATAGGTGGAGTCACTGACGGAAAAAAAAATCATTTTAAGAGTTTACTTCTTCCAAAATTGAGTTCAAAAGTAGGAGCCTCATATGAGGTCCAGGGTGCCGAGAGGGTTAACCTGTTTTGTTCATTTTTTCTCTAAAAAAAATAAGAATGTTATTCTCACCCCTAACGCATTAAATTGATAATTTTGAAATCAAACCATTGTTTTCTAGGGCTCGACCGATGGCAAATTTTGGCCGATGGCCGATACCTTTTGTTGGCCGATGGTTAAAAAATGGCCGACATTTTCTCCAAGTTAGCATCCGCGACCGATGCCGATGGCCGATGGAATGGCCAATGGAGAAACATAATAAATGGCTGCTGAAATGTGCTTTTTAAGCATTTTTTTAGGAACAAAACAGTATTCAGTATACTTTAGAAACCTGGGCAAGCTATAGTTTAAGTAAATAGTGACAGGATATATAAAGATGATAGTTTGATAGGGGCCGCCGACATAATCTCTACCCTCCAGTTTGCCACCTCTGTCTCTGAGCTTAAAAACTTCATCATCGAAGGACGCTTTATCAGTTTGTGTCCGATCCCCCTTCCCATGCAGCCATCATCTTCGTGTTTGGCCGTCGCAGACATGCCATTACATACCTACTCCCGATCGAGTGTCAACGTCAGCAGCGATTGTTTTTTGCTTTTTAATCGGACGCGTCTGGTAGCCGGGGGCCGGACCACACAGCGAACGCGACCTTAGCTGTCGCGCTCGTGATTTATCTCCCGTTTCGTATGCACGGCACTGCCCGTCTCTCGGCGCGAACTAGAACATTATAAAACGCGCTCTTGATTCGGAAGCAGCCCGATTGCGACTGATACAGGAGCTTTTATGCAGTAGCCACACGTTTGAAGCATGCTATATTTAGCAAATCATGTGCCTTAAAAAAGCTCGGTGAGATAATGGACCGTAGATCTTTCATTTAGTGGGTATAAAAGAGGTTTTTTTTCCAGCCTCGTTAGTACAAGAAAACAACAACAACAATAAAACATGTTTTGCAGGGGCGGATGGGGCCGGCGGGCAGCCGGACATTTTCCCGGTGGGCCGCCTGTGTTTCGGCCGGTCGGCCGATCTAAATTTTACAACTTATGGCGTTGTTATTCCTTCTTTATTTTTTTAGTCGGCCGGCCGGTCTAAATTATAAAACTTTTGGCGTTCTTTTTTTTTTTTTTAGTCGGCCGGACGGCCGGTCTAATTTTACAACTTGTGGTGTTTTTTTTTTTATTTTTAGTCGGCCGGTTGGCCGGTCCAAATTTTAAAACTTGTGGCGCTATTATTTTTTTTTAGTCGGCCGGACGGCCGGTCTAAATTAAAAACTTGTGGCGTTTTTGTTTTGTTTTTTAGTCGGCCGGACGGCCGGTCTAATTTTACAACTTTTGGCGGTTTTTTTTTTTTAATTTTTAGTCGGCCGGTTGGCCGGTCTAAATTTTAAAACTTGTTGCGTTTTTTTTTTTTTTTTCCTTTTGTTGCAACAAGCGGCCTGTCTGAATTTTACCACTTACGCCATTAAAAAAATAAATATATATATGTTTGTGCCGTTTCATTTCATAAAGTCGTAGCAAGCGGCAAAACGGAAACAAAAATTTAGAGTTAGGCCGAAGTTTGTCGCTTCTCTCACCAGACACTTTTTCTTCAACTGAGAAACCTTTAGTCCCAAAAACATCTTTTGAGTACTTATCTAAAAAAAATTGCAAAATTTAATGAAGCTGCAACTTCAGAACAACTAGAGGAAGAATACACTAACTTCGCTCAAAATTGGCCTAAGCTTAGAAAAATTATTAAAAATCAATATGAAATGTATGAGGCGCAAGAGCAAGAAAACAGTGATGAAAAAGAAGCAGACCATGAAATTGATGAAAAGCTTGCTTCCATTTCTTGCAAAAACTGTCAAAATTGCGTTATTTGCTGTTATAAAGTACTCATTAAGTACAACTTGTTCAAAGATTGTTATTCAGCTTTAACTACTGCATATCAATATTTGTTAACGCTAGCTATTACTCAAGTGGCTTGAGAAAGAAGTTTCTCCAGTTTAAAGCTCATAAAAACTAGCATACGTAATACTTTAGCTGATGAACTGCTAAAGTCATTTATGCTCATGAAAATAGAAAAAGATTCCTTACAAAATATTAATAATGAAGCAGTGATTGACAACATTGCTTCAAAAAGCGAGATTCTAAAAAAAGAGTTATTACATTGATATTGTCATATTTCTAAGCTACAGTGCACTTTTTAAAACAATTTCTTCCTTCAGAAGCTTTTTTCTCAAATTTAAGCCTTAGTTTTGTCGCCACTCTGTGAATCAGAAGTATTATTTCTTAGTTTTACATATTCAATTATAGAACCTGTATTATCTTTAAAAGTATACCCATTTTGTATATATGTATAAGTAGTTTCTTCATTTTTAATGCAAAATATTGCTTTCCAATGTCATTAAAATTCATACTTTTTCATTTTTTCCCCGATGCAGCTTTTTGAGTTAATCAAAATGAACAATTTGCTGG
The DNA here is from genome assembly GCA_038373865.1 of Uloborus plumipes. NCBI lineage: Eukaryota > Metazoa > Arthropoda > Arachnida > Araneae > Uloboridae > Uloborus > Uloborus plumipes. Next base: position 67,374 of record JAXGGA010005410.1, read on the forward strand.
TAGTTTTTAAATTATGTATAATTAACAGTTTTACTTTTAATGCTAAGGAAGATCCTTCAAGGCTTGAATTGAAATGTTCGTCACTGTGAAAATTCCTGTTTTCACTTTAAAAAATTATTTACGTAACATTTTTTTTTAAGTTGAAAAGAAGAAAAAGGTAATAATTTAGTTTGTAGATATTATTTGCACGTGTGCTTCATATTCATTAAAATAATAATTGTAAGTAAATATTATAAAATATGTTACCTTCATATGTAGTCAGTTTCTGAAAAGTATGAAAATTTTGAGGTTCATAATTGCTAAATTTTCTCAGAATTAGATTTGTTTTTAGTACGCCACTCTCAATAGTTGTTAAATATTGTAAAGCTAGTTCAATATTAAGTTTTTTTCAGTTTTATACACATGGTACTTAATTAATTACTTACAATACAGTTTGTCATGTTGTTAGTTTCTGAAAAGTTTGTAAATAACTTTTCCGATCGGAATGAAAAGTTTGAGAATAGATATAAGTTTAGAAATCGATCAATGTAAAATTAAAAAATTTCCCTCTTTTTCACGAACTTCTATTTTCTCTTTTTTTCTTTAGAAAGCAGTACACGCTTGAAGGTGTCTTAAATATTGCACCTTTTTTTCAATGCTGAGCGTTTCTATGTTTTACAAATGTGCATACATTGTTGAACTGCTTATTTAATTCACATAAAACTATGACATTTGTACATCCTAAAATGTGTTGTCACTATATTTAATTGTTGTATATGAATAAACTCGAACTAGATATAAAAAAAAAGTAAGTAAGTCAATCGAGACGCAGTTTAAACTTTCGGTCTTCACTTTCGTTTCACTAAGCAGCTTTTTTAGTTGATGAATAAATAATCCGTTTCAAAGTTCATCTTCTTTACTTTATGAATTTCCTTTAACTACTTCGTTATGAATATTAAATCAGAAACTACGTTTTAAAACATGTGATTGTCATGTTATTAGTTTCTAAAAAGTATGCTAATAACGGATTTACTTTCAGTAGGGGGGGGGGGGATACATTTCTGCGTAAATGTAAATTTAAAGATCTATCAGTGTTAAATTTCTAACTCTCCCCATTTTCACATAATTATATTTTGCCCCAGTTAAGGTTTCAAATATATACGAAGCACCATAGCTTTATTTCAAACCTGTGTATATATGCAGTTGAGTGTAAGAAATTTCAAAATCAATGTCTTCCGTCAAGCTTTTGAAATGTACGTTAAAAATGGATTTACTTTCTATGCATCAAAAGATTTTGTATAAATGATTTTGAAGAGGCCAGATCAGTGTTCAAGTTCCATTAGTTGATCTTTGTCACAATTTTTTTTTACGAGAAGCAGTACGCGATCGAATGCGTAGTAAAAGTGTACCATTATTTCAATGTTAAATTACTTATTTATATTTATGTATAATTGGAGTAGCTGTAAGTATTAAAAATTTGTAGTAGTAAATTTTTTTTTGAATTTGTATACGCATAGTGGTTTTATATTAAATAGAAAAAAATGTTTGGTTTGTGTGTAAATTTGCATGTTTATCATTGAAATTTTTAAATGTAAAAGAAAGCATAATTTTGAATTAAAATTTACGAACATTATATATATCAAGGGCCGGTCTGTGATAAATGCCCGGGCCGGTGCGGGGTGCTCCATCCGCGGCTGATGTTTTGTATCTCTTTTTGATTGAGCTTAATGGGTTGTATAGTTGTTGATGTACTCTATATAATGTACACTATATTTTGATGCGCCTCTGCACTGTTTAAAAATTAGGAACATTTTAAGATAATTATTACCTTAAAATGGAGTGTTTGCAGAGAAAAATTTACTGTAAACTTTACTGGAAAAGGAAAGCAACAGCAAAAACAATTGGTACACAACGGCACTTACATACGAAGCAGAAAATTCACCTTTCCCTGGCTTTTCTCGAGTCCCATGTAGTATAGGGGTTTTTAGCGTCTGTCTGTGAATAATGAGAAGGAAGGTTTTCATCTCCCTGCTTGTATCTCGTTCTTTTTAATCAGCGGAACTACCTATAAAAATAACTTATTTGTCGCCAAATGCAATTAAGTCATCGTATGGAGTTGCCTATGAACTCTCAGAGATGAGTAACTTCTCTCTCTGTCTTTCAGTTTTAAAAAACCATCTCAGAGACGATTAACTTCTCTCTCTTCCTCTGTTTTGAGAAGCATCCCTCTCAGAGATGGGTAACTTCTCTCTCTTCCTCTGTTTTAAGAAGCATCCTTCTCAAAGATGAGTAACTTTTCTATGTATCTCTCTCTCTTTTAAGAAAACATCCGTCTCAGAGACGAGTAATTTCTCTCTCTTCCTCTGTTTTGAGAAGCATCACTCTCAGAGATGGGTAACTTCTGTTTTTTTTTTTTTCGGTTGCATTTTTCTCCTACTGGTGCATTTTTTTTTTTTTTTTTGGGTTAATTCAAAGCAGATAGCATAAAACAAAGAAAATGCTTTACTTAATATTTTGACTTAATGCTTGCTGACTAAACTTCCACGCTTGTTTTCTCTTTCTTCTTCTCCAGCTAGCTATTGGTTAGAAGGTGGAAAAAGCAGGATTTATTTATGATCAATACTCCTAAAAAAATGATAAAAGTCAATATTTAGAGCGATGCTTATTTTTCATGTATTCTACTATCAAGTAATATATTACTATGCACCTTTAGGAGACTTGAAGAAAAGAATCAAATGCAATATTCAAATGATCTTAAATATGAATACTATTTTCTTATTAATTATCAGGCAAAAGATTACTCAAGTCCCATAAGAGAAGAAATATTTCTATTCAAGTTCTATCCTTATTTAAAGTTGCAAAACTTTATAAAAATAATTCAACTTGATCAAATTACGCAACAAGTCGAAGCTGTCGATTTTTTCTTTTATCTAACTTATTTACTTGATAAATATTTTGAGAAATATTTCCAACTAGTGTGGATTTCTAATTAAAAATATTTCAGATTGACACCAAAACTGGCAACAGTTTCTTTTTTCCTTTTATTCGGATATAAAATAGGAAAATGAACCTTCTTAAATAATAAAAGTAAAAGTGGAGAAAGTAAGGCCACTTACATATGCTACTTAACTAGTTACTTTATTTTTATCGCACATTTGTGGGATATGTTTTCGAAAGTAAGCTTAAAAGCCTCTAAAAATGTTTTTCATCCGACAGCTTAATCAAATTTCTCTTCATATTTTCAATTACCTTGAGTTGCATGCTCCTTTTTATAAATACGCCTTTGAATATCCGAAAAATGTTTCCATTTACATTAAATCTGCTAGTTTTAAAACTTCTCTTAGCAGAAAAACATTTTGTCGAAAATTACTTTTTATGAATAAGAAAAAATATATATATGAGCTTCCTTTTTACGCACTGGCTAACTAAAGTAATATCCTCGTTTTAGAATTTCAGTGGGAATAAAGAAAAAAATAAAGATTCGCCATTTTCACCCGATAACAACGGTATTAACGTCGATTCCAAAGCTATTAGGGTAACTGTAAACCTTATTTTATTTTATTTTTTCAATTTCCCCGAGCTCTTCTTTCTTTAATTGAGTCGGGATTTTAAACAAAATCCTTTCGTCGGGAGAGGTGTCCGCAGCGGTTTGATCGTCTTAATTAAATTCTAAATGAAGGCTCTTTTTTTGTGAAGAAAATAAATACTGGCACCGCCAAAGCGTTTGACGAAAAACGCGTTCGGACGAAATTCAATTAAAATTTTCATTTACGAAAAAAAGTGCTCTGGTTTCTTATTCTAAATAGGAGGTCGTGCTTCGTGTGTGGAATTAATTACACCGGTGTTCTTTTTTGCGCCGTGTGTGTTCCGGAATTCATTCCCTTTTTCAGTTTGGATATCTGCAGTGGATAATTCTTGGTCATTTTCGTCCAAGAAAACTATAGAAGTGTTTGAGAAGTGGGATTATTATTTAATTTTTTTCCCGGAAGCTAATATATATAACACATGCTCCATACATACATAACATACATAGCAAACATTTAAATGTAGAGAGAGAGGTTGTACTTCCAAAATCAATGGTGACCTCTCGGTGAAGACCTCTCAAGGTTTAGAACAGGGGTTCCTAAACTTTTTGTTCCGTGGACCGTGCACCTCTTGCCTAGTTTTCGAATTTTGTGAATCGGGGTAGTTCCAAAACTAATCAGGAATCGTAATAATATAACTCAGGCATTCCAAAACCGGGAATTTAATGGTTAAGTTCCATTTATTGATGTCCTAAAACAACTAGATGATAACTTTCTAAAAGATTCAGTTTGACTGTTTAATTGCAGAGTAAAATATTAAAACTTAAGTGAAAAAAAAAAAAACAGACGAAGAGAAAAATGTTACATTTTTATGTATGCTTTCATAAAAATAAGGTCCCTTAAAAAATTGTTCAAAAAAGAATCAACTATAATAATGGCTAGACTAGATTGGTAACAGCTCTGATAACGCGTGTATCTTTTAATAGGTTTTTTCTTTTTTTCCCCGCTTTTAACTTTCCTCAGTTCGATCTAAATCTTCGTAACACCTCTTTGCTTATGTAAATAGCTTATGCGCATTTTATTTATTTTGCAGATATTGCTCACCAAGATGCTTTTTTCCACTTTTGGATTTTTAAATTGTATTAAACAAGAGCTGCCACTTTACGCATTAAAAATTCTTATAAAAGTCGATCTGGAACTTAAAAACCGAAACGCTATTTTATTGATTTTTATTTTGTTACCACAAATTCTCGCTCGCTGTTCGTTGAATTCGGATTTAAAGCGAAATTCCTTGGATGGAAAAAAAAAGGGCGCTAAAATGTGTCGGTAATGGTCTCATAGTCTTAATTAAATTCTAAATGCGGTCCTTTTTTTTTTAAACTGAGAAAATAAATAACAGCTCGGCAAAGCGCTTGACGAAAAACGTACTTTACACCGAATTTAATTAAAATCTTAATGCTGTGAACAAAAGAAAAAATAAATAAATAAAAATAAAGTAAAGTTAGAGCGCAACTGGCTTTATAAGCAGAACAGAATCTCATTCCCAAAACGAATTACTTAACTCATTGTGTTTTAAAATCCATTCTTGTGATTATTTGGGAAACATTTCCTTTCTTTCACCTTCACGAAGATCAACTTAATAAAGCCCTTTTTTTCTGGGATAATGTCACAGGCCTTCCGGACTTCTCTTCTTACGGGGCCTACTTCCTAGACTGTGCCAAAGGAGCTTCCGATTTTCGACAATAATTATTCAAATATAAGTGTTCAATATTTATTTTCATTCGGGTCACTTTGAAGTCTGGGCCCCATTACTATAGTACCCCGAGCTCCACCAATGCGGGGACTACGATCATATTTGTTTTGGCAGTTATAACGAGTATTTATCAGTGGGTTGAAATCACACTTCTTTATTCACTAGGCGAAAATTAGCTGTCAGCGTGAGAAGAATGTATGGTCAAATAGGTCTATATTTGGCATCTTTTTCACCACATTATGGTGAAGATAAAGTACGTTTTCAACTAAGGTCACTCACTTTAAACACTTACGGCTGGCTAAACAGTAAAACCCCTCTTTCATGTGTTAAATCAAAATATAGTCATAACGCAAGGTCTGGTTAAATTGTAGCTATATGGTTTGTTGCTGCGTGACATGAAAGCTTGCTTTATTTCTGAAAGAGATGCTTAATACCTATGTTATCACTGAAATGCAGAAATTAGTTAATCTGCGGATTAGCTATACACTGTTAAAACCACAGTTTGCACAAGGCACCTTTAAGTGTGAAACGTTGTAACACCAGCAGCACCCCTGAAGGTGCTACTTGACTCCGTGTGTCAACCAATGGGTGCCATTGGGAGACAAGTGTCACCCTTCAGGGGGTGCAACTGATGCTACAACGTTTGACCTTTAAAGTTGCCTTGTGCAACCTGTGGTTTTAACAGAGTAGCAAATTTTCACATTAACTAGGGTGAAAGTGAGGAAAGTTGTATCATTTTTTAAATTACCTAAGTAATCAGCGAATTACCTGTATCATCTGTATTCTGCATATTACCTGCTATGCACTCCTACATATGCACGTTTCTTTTTTCTTACCAGGTACCAGGCTCTTAAAATAGAAATAAGATCTGTGCTGGAACAACAGTTAGCTTTTTTTTGCACTTAAATTTAGTGTTGTCTATTTATTTTTCAAAAGAATCATGTTATACAATCAAGAAAACAACAAATTAGTTGATAGAATCAATCATCAATCAATTGAAAAGTCTCTAACAGTAAAACATATTACAATTATGGAAATAAATTTGCGAAAGATAGATGAAATTATGCTTAGGGCTTTCTAACGATTGACGTCAACTGCATAGCAATTGGTTTTTGCTACAAGTACACTTATTTGTGCTATTTAGTTGTAAAGACATTTTTTGAAACCCTGCTCTGTACAGTACAAAGAGGAATTGAGAAACACTTTTGGTCTTAAAGCATATGCAAGCATTTACACATTATTAATCAAATTGATTCCGTACTTTGGCAGTGCAAATAAGTGCAAAAAAGTTTGACTGCGAATTAGCTAGGTCATCTGCACATTAATGGATTTTGAGACTTAATGGAAATCAAGTAATTTTTGTTGAAATTATTTAATTAAAGTTAAAGAGCAAAATGTGTAGATGCATTTTCAAATGGATCGACACCTCACTCTCGTCATTAACGTTTTCAGTAGGATAGATGTATTCTTAATCTATTTTAACTTCAAGGACTTTTGCTCATTTAACGAAAAAATATTTTGCGCTATGGAAAATCCCAAATAAAGCGGCTTCCCAAGCAAAGCGGTAAAAAGAATAAACCAACAGAAAACATGAAAAAGAAATGATAGATTGAAAATGGCGACACAGCAATTATTCGAATCAGAAATGCGGGAAACGATGGATATGACAGCTTTAAGATTAACTGCAAACGATATTTCCGCTAATTACCTTCATAATCGAAAATACCAAAATGCTTGCTCATTTTTACGCCGATAATAATTCAATTTTTGAAGCAATGTCTCAAAACCGAACAACAACATAACAAGTGGAATCCCCCCCCCCCCCGCTCGTCGTAACAGAGATGTCATATCATTTGACGGCAGGGAAGTGAAAAGCATGGCTACCGCACTTAAATTCGCATCTTGGTAAGTGGGGGAGTGTCTTAGTTGTGGCCTTTAATCCTCTTCGTCTTTTTCTCGCGGCATACTTCGACTCTTTCTTAATAGTGTTAGTCTTTTCGCATTTCGAGGAGTAGTGGTGTAACAACTTTTGTGCTCGATTTTGGATAGTTTTCGTTCTGCCAGAAACTTTAAAGGCATTCAAAGAACTTCTTTTTTTGTAGTTAAATGCGAAAATATAAGTTTAATAATCAAACAAGTTCAATGAAATAGATTTCTCCCTGACGAACTAATCTGGTTTTTGCCATTTTTTTTTTTTTTTTTGCATTTTAAAGAAGCAATTTTTAGGCGAATCATCATAACTTAGAACATTGCCAAATTGGACTAAATTTCCAATGCAGCATTCATTAGGAATTTTTTAGTGCGATTGAACATTTAGGTTTCATTTGTCGCCAATTTGTTTTCAACCGAAGGAAGAAATTCGAGGAGCAATGCATTATTAACGCAAAAAATGAAATAAAATAGAAGGATAAGAAATCAACTGCGGTCAAGTACCATAAGCAATTCTTTTATGCTAAGAAAGAAAGAAAAAAAAAAACATGTATGTATATATATATATATATATATATATATATATATATATATATATATATATATATATATATATATATATATATATATATATAAGTGGGGATTTTGAGATGGAGAAATGTGTTTGCCTGGCAATCTGTCATCTTCTAGCTTATTAGCGTTTGATAAAGTTATCCGATTAAACATTAGAGCAATCGTTTTTTCCTCGAAAAATTTCAGCTTGTTCACCTTGGACCCAAATTTAATTTTTAGATTCAAGCAATTAAATGCTCAATTTTTTTTAAAGTCAAAACATTTAATATTAGCTCTTATTGAGAAATTTAGGACATATCTAAAACCTAAACCTAATTTACTTTGGAAACAGCTTCATTTGGAAGAACTTTTGACGTAAAATATTTTCATGAAAGGATTGTTTGATTTGGTTGTTTTAAACGTTTTTTTTTTTCTATGAAAAATATATTTTTTTTAAACATTAGAACCTGAGGGAGCATTCAATCCTCTATATCTAAAAGGGCAGCAGAAAATAGCATTGAAAAATCGAGACAGTTGCTGCAATTCTGAATAATTGTTTTTAATGTTTTATTTTGTTTCGAGAAACAGACAGAAAAAGTTTGTGATGAAAGCACATATGGAATCTCCCTGTAGACTTCATGTTGATGCAAGTTTGAAATGAATTGGTTGAATCAAAATGAGGTAAATTCAAGGCGCAAATGATTTTAATGTGCGTATAATGATTAATGAGATGATAAAGTTTTGCTTTAATTTCAAACTTTTAATGTAATGTATTCTTTTTGTTCGGCGAAGGAAAAGAAAAACAAGCAATATGTGCTTTACTTTTCCCCGAAGAGACAGAGTTGCATTTAATTTTTTGGAATGAATAATTCATTTAAATGTGCTTCTTTTTCATTTTATTCTCTGATTTTCCTAGTTTTTTTTTCGAATTTTATAGTTTATCTTTTTTTTCTTTTTCACAACAATCGGAGAAATTTTCGTACAGAAAATCAACAGAAATACTTGCCTTCGTGTTGCAAAATAACTTTTGTATTACGTTTGTTTATTCATTTTTAGCCTACTTTCCCGTTAAAAATAAAAGAAAGACGAAAAAAGAATAAAAAGTGGCTTAATGCATCTAAAAAATATCGCCTAGTGGTAATATATCAGAAATGGGGAAATTTGTGTGTCGGTCGGTCGGTCTGTCGGTCTGTCTGTACCGCCCTAATAACTTTTGAATGAACATTCCGATTTGGACAAACTTTTTTTTGTTGGAAAGATCTCGGCGAGTACAGCTCATTCCCATATAGTCCGTGGAGTTAGTGCAAAAATATTTCACTTCCGGATACCAGTCTGAAATTTTATGTGGGGCTTAAATTCACATAGGAGGACAAAAAAACGCCGGGAGACACTTGATCGGAGGTCAAGGTCATTCCGTGATGACGTCATCAAAATGGCCGCTTTTACGGGTAAATACGTTCGTTTAACTGCTTAAAACTCCATTATAGATGGAAATATTGCAAAACTCAAACATACCATCTGAAAGCTGTTTAAAAGAGCTATTTAGAAAGATTTAATTTTTCTTTCTGAGATCAAGGTCTCACCTGTAATGACGTCATCAAAATGGCCGCTTTTACAGGTAAATACGTTTGTTTAACTCCTCCTAAAACTTAATCATAGATTCAAATATTGCAAAAACTCAAATGTATCATGTGAAAGCTCTTTAAAAGAACTATTTAAAAAGATTTAATTTTTCTTTCTAAGGTCAAGGGCCCACCTGTGATGACGTCAGCAAAATGGCCGCTTTTACAGGTAAATACGTTTAACTCCCCCTAAAACTCCATCATATATTTAAATATTTCAATACTCAACTATATCATCTGAAAGCGCTTTAAAAGATCTATTTATAAATATATAATTTTTCTTTCTGAGGTCAAGCGTTCACCTGTGATGACGTCATCAAAATGGCCGCTTTTGCAGGTAAATATGTTCGTTTAACTGCTTAAAACTCCATCATAGATTCAAATAATGCAAAATTCAAATACATCATCTGAAAGCTCTTTAAAAGAGCTATCTAGAAAATTTTAATTTTTCTTTTTAAGGTCAAGGACCCACCTGTGATGACGTCATCAAAATGGCCGCTTTTACAGGTAAATACGTTTGTTTAACTCCCCCTAAAACTCCATCATAGATTCAAATATTGCAAAACTCAAATGTATCATCTAAAAGCTCTTTAAAAGAGCTATTTAGAAAGATTTAATTTTTCTTTCTGAGGTCAAGGTCCCACCTCTAATGACGTCATCAAAATGGCCTCAAATGACGTCATCACAGGTCGACCCTTGACCTTAGAAAGAAAAACTAAATCTTTCTAGATACCTCTTTTAAAGAGCTTTCGGATGATATATTTGAGTTTTGCAATATTTGAATCTATGATGGAGTTTTAAGCAGTTAAACGAACGTATTTACTTGTAAAAGCGGCCATTTTGATGACGTCATCACAGGTGAGCCCTTGACCTCAGAAAGAAAAATTAAATCTTTCTAAATAGATCTTTTAAAGCGCTTTCAGATGATATAGTTGAGTTTTGAAATATTTAAATCTATGATGGAGTTTTAGGGGGAGTTAAACAAACGTATTTACCTGTAAAAGTGGCCATTTTGATGACGTCATTACAGATGGGACCTTGACCTCAGAAAGAAAAATTAAATCTTTCTAAATAGCTCTTTCAAAGAGCTTTCAGGTGATACTTTTGAGTTTTGCAATATTTCAATCTATGATGAAGTTTTAAGAAATTAAACGAACGTATTTACTTGTAAAAGCGGCCATCTTGATGACGTCATCACGGGAGTTCATGACCCCTGATCAAGTGTCTCCCGGTGGTTTTTTGTTCTTATATATGTACATAAGCTCTGTACCAAATTTCACACTGGTATCCGGAAGTGAAATATTTCGCCTTTTTTTGTCGCTCCACAGACTAATATTTGATTTTTCGATTTGAACAATTTTTGGTTCAACTTTGAGCCGTTCAAACAACCTGTCCTGCGATACTAACTTTTTAGTGAACAGTCCGATTTGAACAAACTTTTTTTTGTTCGAAAGATCTTTTCAAGGATACTTCATTCCCGTATCTACATTTTCGATTTGAACAATTTTTCGTTCAACATTGAACCGTTCAAACAAGCTGTCAGTCACCCATAATAACTTTTGAGTGAACTGTCCGATTTAAACAAACTTTTTCTTGTTTGAAGCATCTCGGCAAGGATACTTTATTACCGTATTTAAATTTTAAATTTGAACATTTTTGGTTCAACATTGAACCGTTCAAGCAACCTTTCCCCACCTAATAACTTTTAAGTGAACCGTCCGAATTGAATAAACTTTTTTTTGTTCGAAAGATCTCGGAGAGACTCATTCCTATATTTCACTTTTCAATTTCAACCATTTTTCGTTCAATGATGAACAGTTCAGAAAATTTTTTAACGTGAGCGCCT